>CATKHM010000858.1:0-13200 GCA_949751825.1 Blepharisma undulans | reverse complement strand
TATTTAGAGCTATAAACAAGAAATTCAAGGGTTAGTAATCAATAAAATCTAGAAAACCTTATAAAAAGAAGCAAAACAGGTTAAAATCATATTTTTAGTTATAACCAAATCACATTATTTTTATCTTGCATTATAATCAAAAGAATTTTGCAAAAAATTGTTAGCTATTTATGCCTCTTATTCTCCATGAGTATATCTTCTAACAATTCCTGCTTGCCCTTCTTCTCTTTTCTTCGCAAAGTCATTGAAAATCTGTTCCAGCGAACTCTGAGACAGTGCATACTCAGAAATTTTCAAATTTTCTTTATTCATTTCTACAGCAGAGAAAAAATATCCAATTGATTTTACTGCTTCTTTTGGAATTTTGAACTTATAAAGTGAAGAGAAATGCTCAATAATTTCTACTTTTTTAAACTCACTCTTAAGCCACTCATAAATTTTATCACCATATTCTTCTACAATAACCCATGACACTAAAGAATCTCTTGATATGCATCCATCTACCTTTAATTGTTGATGCAAAGCAGAACCAGCACCTTTTTCATGTATTTCTTCATAAAAGTCTTTTACATTGAGAGTCTCTAAACATGGCAAAATTTGGGTTTCAGTGATAGTGGTTTCACCCATAAGAATGCGATCTAGAATGACTCCTCTGTCGTTTACTTCAAAAGGACTGGGGATGTCAACTTTGGCTTGAAACTCATAGCGATCGCCAAATTTGCTTTTTATCCATGTAGCGGTTCCGAGGCATTTGAGCCTTCCTGCGACCATAATAGACATACGATCACTTAAAGCTTCAGCTTCTTCCATAGAATGAGTTGTCAAAATAACTGAAGAATTCTTCCTCTTAAGGTTACCTATGACTTTCCACATTTTCTTTCTTGTTTCTGGATCCATACCAGCAGAAGGCTCATCTAAGAAAACCACAGTAGGATTCCCTATAAGTGCCATAGCAACCGATAGTTTCCTTTTATTGCCTCCTGAATAAGTCCCAGCAACAATATCAGCATATTGTCTTAAATCCATTTGATCTATCATTTCTTCCACAAGTGCTTCTCTTCTTTCTTTAGGAATTCCTTTGATATCTGAATATAGTCTTAAATGCTCTCTTGCCGTCAGCAGCTCTGATATAGCATCAAATTGAGGGCAATAGCCGATTAATTCTCTTGCCTGATCCAATTCAGTATTTAAATTATGCCCACAAATATATGCCTCTCCATCAGTAGGAGCAATTTCTCCAGTCAGAATTTTAAAAGTGGTTGTTTTTCCAGCGCCATTTGTGCCCAAAAACGCAAAACATTCTTGCTGATTTACGTTAAAACTTACATCTTCTACTGCTGCAAATGATTTTGTGCCTTGTTTGAAGATTTTTCTGATTCCTCGCACATTCACTTGAACATCTTGGGGATTTACATGTAAAGCGTTTTCTGCTTCTCTTTCGACGTCATCGTCAGCTTGATATTCAGATGGAGTAACATGAGGAGATTTTTTGAATTTTTGCAGGAACTTTTGATGGGTTTCTAAGTATTCTTGAACATAGACTAAAAACAAATATACTGGGACCATAATTCCTATCATCAAAATATCTGCACCAGCTGAACCCATATCAAAAGCATTATATACACCATCAACTCCATCCCAATTGGAAAATTGATTTATGCTTCCTAATTCTAATAATCCATTTCCATAACAATATGCTGGACTTAGTCTAAATATCCATCTGATTGCTCTTCCAATAGGTCTTGTTGTTTCAAAGAAAAAGAAAGTAATAGTTAATGCTGGAAGAACGGCACCTGCAACAAGATTAAAAATAATAGTCAAAACTTGTGCAGTTGGAAGATTTTTGAAGAAAAAGCTGGTAAAATAAGTAAAAGGCGCTATAGAAACACCGTATAATAGCATTAATGCTCAAACTGCTCCATATGTGTCATCAGGTTCTGAGAAAGTTTTTATGTCTAATGCTGCTACCATTGCAGCACTTATAACACCTGGGAAAATATGCTTAGCAGCATCCCAGAAGAAATTAGCAGACCAATAAGAAAATCTTGAAACTCCACTGATCATGTGCTGGTGTTTTACACTTGTTTCTCGTTCCTTTACAATTAATGCAATAATACCTGCAGGAATAAAGCTAAATCCTGATGAAAAAGATATTGATGCTGCAAATCCATTTCATATGCCTCTTAAATCTTCCATTTTTTTGGTATATGGGAGTGGGTAATTATAAGCAGTTATTTTTATACCATAATTGGCAAAAATTTCATTGGAAAGCTTGTTATAGTAGACTCCGGTAGCCTGAGGAGCTGATTGATTGTGGAAAATAATGGCTTGATACTGGTCATTAGTAGTATCCATATTTGTCAAATAATATGAACCCATTCTATAGTGAGCTGGATCTTTGCGAGTGTCAAATAAATATTGATCAAAGCCTTCTATTGTATTATTTATATTGTTAACTGCTTCAGAATTTTGATAATGAGCCCAAGCACCGATATTGGCACCAGAAGGCCAATAGTAAATTGTATCTTGATTATCTGAGTATAAAGATTCGCTTAATTTCTTTTTATCAATAGGTGGATAACTTTCTCCAATCTTCATTAAAGCAAGTCCAATAATAACCAGCACAATTGGTACAAAAATTTCATATACCAGACTTCTTAAATCTCTTTTTGACCAAATAATTCTCTTTTTCAGCAAAGTTCAAAAATGACTAAAAAATAATGACCCTCTCAATCTATCTCTAGATAGCACAAAGTCGTTTTCAAGCTGATCTTCTTCTTTTTTTTCTTTATTATGTTCTTTTTTAGTGATTTCATTGTCATCTCCTCTTGCCACCCTTAAAAAGACTTCTTCAAGCGTAGTCACAGAAACCCCATAACATCTCAATTGTAAAGTTTCTAAATTTTCATCTAAAGCAGTAAAAAATGTATTAAAGTTACTTGAGCCAGAATTAGGGATTTGGAAAGAAATTTCAGCATGGACGTCACTCATAATAGTAGCTTCAGGGATGTAGCCTCTTACAAAATCTTTTACTGTTTGTGTATGTGATTTGCTTGCGACTCCGACTTCTTTTACAATAGTTAAATAATAGCCAACACCATATCTTTTTTTCAAGAAAAGAGAACTCCCAAGACATCTGAGCTTTCCTTGTGACATAATTGCAATTCGGTCAGCTAAAATGTCAGCTTCTTCCATATAATGGGTTGTGAGAATGATAATTCTGTCATTTTTGTTATTTTTAAGCATATCCCACATCTGTCTTCTTGCTGTCAAATCCATTCCTGATGTAGGCTCATCGAGTAGTACAATAGGAGAATCACCTATTAAAGCCATAGCCAAAGACAATTTTCTTTTCATACCTCCAGATAGAAATTTAGTTCTCTTATCCTTTTGGGCAATTAAGTCGACTTCTATCAGCTTTTCTTTAATTTGTTTATAAATTTCTTCTTTATCTTGCATTCCTTTGAAAATAGCAAAAAGATATAAGTGCTCTTCAGGTGTTAAGTCATTAAATAGCACATTATGTTGAGGGCAAACCCCAAGAGATCTTCTTAATTGATTCAGATGAGTTGATAAATACATATCATTTAATTTCATGTCTCCATACGTAGTTGGTATAAGCCCACACATCATAGAAATCGTTGTTGTTTTTCCTGCACCATTATGCCCTAACAATGCAAAAATTTGTCCATTATATATATCTAAACTTATATCTTCCACTGCAACTTTTGTCCCAAAAACTTTTTTAAAATTCCTTATAAGCAATGCTTTCCCATTTTCCTTTTGTTTTTCCAATCCATCCTCAACTTTTTCCACATTATCTCCCCAATTGATTTTCTGGGTAAACAAATCTTCATTTGCATTTACTTTACTCTTAACCCAAAATGATTTTGTAAATAAAAAGTACCATGGTCTTTTTACTCCCCATTCAGTAGGCCATACTTGATCAAGATAAATTGCTAAAATAGTAAAAATGCCTGAATCAATTATCATAAAGATAATAAAAGTACCAAAAGTATAGTTATATACTTCCTCGCCTATATTGTCGCTTTGGACTCCTATTTGACCATTTTCCATCTGAGCTAATACATTTATTACCAGTGCCAGTGCAACATTAGGTAATAAAGATGCAGTAGTCTTGCTTCCTTGGTCTAAAAGAGGATTGATCATACCAAAGCTTATGAAATAAGTTATAAGGAAAGCCATGAGACCTAGCATTAAAGCACTGCGAGTCTTGGAAAAGAACATACTAATAAAAATACTGAAAGTCATACAACTGATACCATATAGCCAGAAAAGAAGAAACATCATGCCTGGACTGCTGTATTTGAAGAGACCTATTGAAATAATTGCTCCTACCCCTGCTATTACTGTATATATTGAGAAATAGTAAGTAATCCAGGATAGCCAATATGCTTTATTGGAAAGTCCCATAATCATCATCATTTCTTTGATTTTGTACTCTTTTTCTTGGACAATCAAGGATAGCATCCTGCATACAGGAACAATATAGGATATTACTACAAAAAAAGGAAGAATTCTGACAAGTGCTAATACAAAACTATCAATTGTATACTTATCATAATACATTGGGACAAAACCTGCTGCGAAATAAGCATTTGGATTAGAAGTAACATCTTGAAGAATAATATTATCAATGTAATTCATCATATGGATGAAATTTGAGCCAAAATACTGATACTGTAATCCAGGCATAGGCTCTCTTCTGAATTTATCAACATTTTGATGATCTAAAAAATCAAAAATGTCAATATTTTCCCCTATCCTTCTTCCTTGAATCCCGTATGCTTCTGTCACATTGAATCTGAAGCTATAATTTATATTTTTAGCGTCTTTGCTATAAAAGACCACTGCAAAACAGATTTTACTATGTTTTCCATAGCTATCCTGTTTTATATAATCCTCTAAGTCGCTTTCAGAATCATAACGCTCAACTATATAAGGAAATCCAGTGTCATTTCCTTCAGCTTTTATCTTACTTATAAGCTTATTTATGATCATTTCTGAATAAGGGTCTTTATACTCATTTACAAAGACGACACTCCATCTTTCATCTTTTTCAAAGTAATCTCTATAGTAATTTTCATGACCTTTTGGAAAGTCTGGAATTTTGACAGTAGGCTCGAAATACTGGCCAAAATAGTTTTTGCCATCATAAGAGACTGTCATAGCTGACTTTTGAAGGTATGAGGATTCGTCATGATTTGTATAGCCAACTCCTGTCCTTAAGATCATCAGCACTAAGAGCAAAGCAATAGGGAAGCCAAACTCGCAGATTGATCCGAGCGGCTTGCGCTTCCATAAAATTCAGTTTTTATACAACAGTGCTCTATAATGCTGCCAAAGAGACATTTAATTATAGAGCTATAAATACTTTTAAAAATTATGCATGCCAACAAAATTAGCAATAAAATCTCAATGGTTTTAAATTTATTCAACAATGCTTCTATTGTAGTTTTATTAATCTCTTCGCTGATTATGAAATATCTAAATATTTTGAAATTTTCGTTTTTTTTTAGAAATTCTGGAATAAACTTAATTTTTCCTTTATTATGTTTTGATAGTTTCTCTGAGCAGAGAGCAAAGAAATCTATTGCATTTTGAAAAGAACTTAAATTTATTGTTAATCTAATTGTTAGTTACAAAGCTGAGTTAAAATGCTTCGAAAGTTTAAATTATTTTCTTTTTCTCTCTTTTATTTATTGTGTTTTATATAAGCTTTTTTTGTGCAAATAACCACAAAAAAATTTCACTCAATACTCAGAACTATTGCAGCCTTTTTACCACATAATGCAAATAAATATGAAAATACTTAAGCATTATGAACAAACTATTGGTTTTTACTATGTCTTTCCGCCTTTTAACTGATAAAATTTAATGCTTCCAATTAAAGAAATCCTCCAATGCTTAAAAGGATTATATATAAAGCCTACAACTGGGTATACCTGATAGTCTTTATTTCCATTTTAAAAGCAGAAGATATATTTTTTGCAGCAAGATGTCAGAATAAGGCAAATTTGATAAAGCTTATGGCTCTATCTTCTTATCAAATGAAATATCAGAAAATTTATTTTTCTATTGATAAAAAATTACTTTTTGCCATTTTGTATTCCTCAAAGAGTTTGCAAGCCACTTAGCTTAAGAAGAAATAATTATCAATTCTAAGTGCTTTAAAAAGCTAAATTTTTGAAAATTAGACTAAAATATTTCTATTTTAAAATTTGAAACGACATTTTTGGAAAATATATATGAAAATTAAATCAATGTCTACTCATATAGTTTGTTATAAATTAAAATTTAAACGGTTTTGATTTATATTCAAATTTGAAAAATTAGTTTTAGCAAAAGTTAATATTTTCAGCAATTTTAATGATTCATTCAGAGTAAAGAATAGAGTTTTGTAGAGTGTAATATTTTAAAACAAAAATTGCTTTTAAATATTTTTAGTATCCCTTAAAAAACGGAAATTATTAATGGTATTTTGAAAGCTAGAATGAATAGAAAAAATTTCAATTCAAGCAGCCTTTAATTTTTGTTATTTAAAAAAAATTTGGTTTTAGCAGATAGTGTGAGCTTATAATTTAAATAAACTTTGATATAATCTAATTATTACCTTTACTTATCTATTCCATGAGTATATCTTCTAACAATTCCTGCTTGTGCTTCTTCTCCTTTCTTCGCAAAGTCATTGAAAATCTGTTCCAAAGAACTCTGAGACAACGCATATTCAGAAATTTTCAATGCTTCTTTATTCATTTCTACAGCTGAGAAAAAGTATCCTATTGACTTTCCTTCTTCTTTTGATATCTTAAACTTATAAAGCGATGAGAAATGCTCAATAATTTCGACTTTCTTAAACTCACTTTTAAGCCACTCATATATTTTATCCCCTAATTCTTCCACAATAACCCAGGATACTAAAGAATCTCTTGATATGTACCCATCCACCTTTAATTGTTGATGCAAAGCTGAGCCAGCTCCTCTTTCATGGATTTCTTCATAAAAATCTTTTACATTGAGAATTTCTAAACATGGTAAAATTTGATTTGAATTGATGATTGCTTCACCCATAAGAATGTGGTCTAAAATCAATCCTCTGTTATTTACTTCAAAATGACTGGGAACATCTACTTTTGCTTCGAATTCATAACGATCGCCAAATTTACTTTTAATTCATGTGGCTGTTCCTAAGCATCTAAGTCTGCCTGCGACCATAATTGTCATACGATCACTTAAAGCTTCAGCTTCTTCCATACTATGAGTCGTCAAAATGACTGAAGAGTTCTTTCTTTTTAGATTGCCTATGACTTTCCACATTTTCTTTCTTGTTTCTGGGTCCATTCCTGCTGAAGGTTCGTCTAAGAAGACTACTGTTGGGTTTCCTATAAGAGCCATAGCAACAGAGAGTTTTCTTTTATTGCCTCCTGAATAAGTCCCAGCCAAAATATCAGCATATTGTCTTAAATCCATTTGATCTATCATTTCTTCCACAAGTGCTTCTCTTCTTTCTTTAGGAATTCCTTTTATATCTGAATACAGTCTCAAATGCTCTCTTGCTGTCAAAAGCTCTGAAATAGCATCAAATTGAGGACAATATCCTATTAATTCTCTTGCGCTATCCAATTCAGTATTCAAATTATGTCCACAAATATAAGCTTCTCCAACTGTTGGAGCAATTTCTCCAGTCAGCATCTTAAAAGTAGTGGTTTTTCCAGCTCCATTTACCCCTAAAAAGGCAAAACATTCTTGCTGATTCACATTAAAACTCACGTCTTGTACTGCCACAAAAGCTTTATTCATGCCTTGTCTGAATATTTTTCGAATTCCTCTTACATTGACTTGGACATCTTTTGGATTGACATTTAAGGCATTTTCTGCTTCTCTTTCTACGTCATCGTCAGCTTCATAGTCTGATGGAGCCACATGTGGAGTTTTCCAGAATTTTTGTAGCAGTTTTTGATGAGTTTCTAAGTATTCTTGGACATAAACTAAAAGCAGATAAACTGGAACCATTATTCCTATCATTAAAATATCAGACCCTGCTGAATCCATATCAAACGCATTATATAAGCCATCTTTTTCATCCCAATTTGAATATGCAGTGATACTGCCTAAATCCAATAACCCATTTCCATAACAAAAAGCAGGGCTTAGTCTAAATATCCATCTGAGTCCTCTTCCAAGAGGCCTTGTTGACTCAAAAAAATATAAAATCATAATAACTGCTGGAAGAATTCCTCCTGCAACTACATTGAACAAAATAGTTGCAACTTGAGCAGTAGGGTAATTTTTGAAGAAAAAACTGGTAAAATATGTAAAAGGAGCTATAGAAACACCATATAAGAGCATTAATGCTCAAACAGCTGCATATGTGTCGTCAGGATCTGTGAAAGCTTTTATATCAAATGCCTTGACCATTGCTGCACATATGACACCTGGGAAAATGTGTTTGATGGAATCCCAGAAGAAATTCGCACACCAATAAGAAAATCTGGAAACCCCACTAATCATATGCTGATGCTTTACGTTGGTTTCTCGCTCTTTTACAATTAAAGCTATAATACCTGTTGGAATAAAGCTAAATCCTAATGAAAAAACTATTGATGCTGCAAATCCATCCCCAATACCTTTCAAATCTTCAACTTTTTTGGTATATGGGAGTGGGTAATTATAAGCAGTTATTTTTACACCATATTTTTCAAAAATTTCATTAGAAAGCTTGTTATAGTAAACTCCAGTAGCTTGAGGAGCTGATTGGTTGTGGAAAATAACAGCTTGGTATTGGTCATTGATAGTATCCATATTTGTCAAATAATATGATCCCATTCTATAGTGATCTGGATCTTTGCGGGTGTCAAACAAATACTGATCAAATCCTTCTATTGTATTATTTATATTGCTTACTGCTTCAGGATTTTGATATTTAGACCAAGTGTCAACATTGGCACCAGAAGGCCAATAATAAATTGTATCTTGAGGCTGGGAATATGAAGAATCTGTTAGGTGTTTTTTATGGATAGGTGGGAAATTATCTCCAATTTTCATGAGTCCAAGCCCAATAATGACTAATACAATTGGTACAAAAATTTCATAGACCAAACTTTTCAAGTCTCTTTTTGACCAAAAAACTCTCTTTTTCAATAAAGCCAAAAAGTGGCTAAAAAACAAGGACCCTCTATATCTGTCTCTAGATAAAACAAAGTCGTTTTCTGGCTGAATTTCATTATCCATTTCATTATTGTGGTCTTTTTTAGCGATTTCTGAGTCATCTCCTCTTGCAACTCTCAAAAAGACTTCTTCAAGAGTCGTTACAGAGACTCCATACGATCTTAATTGCAAATTCTTCAGATTTTGGTCAAGAGCTGTAAAAAATGAAGTAAATTTGCTTGAGCTGGAATTAGGAATTTGGAAAGAAATTTCAGCATGAACGTCGCTCATTATAGAAGCTTCAGGAATATACCCTCTTATAAAATCTGTGACTGATTGGGTGTGAGATTTGCTTGCGACTCCTACTTCTTTGACAATCGTTAAATAATAGCCTACTCCATATCTTTTTTTCAAAAATAGGGAACTCCCAAGACATCTAAGTTTTCCATGAGACATAATTGCAATTCTGTCAGCTAAAACGTCAGCTTCTTCCATGTAATGGGTTGTGAGAATGATAATTCTGTTATTTTTGTTATTTTTAAGCATATCCCACATCTGTCTTCTCGCAGTTAAATCCATTCCAGAGGTAGGCTCATCCAATAATACAATAGGAGAATCAGCTATCAAAGCCATTGCTAAAGATAATTTTCTTTTCATACCACCTGATAAAAATTTGGTTCTTTTATCTTTTTTAGCTGTCAAATCTACTTCCGACAACTTTTCTTTAATTTGTTTATAGATTTCTTCTTTATCTTGCATTCCTTTGAAAATAGCAAAAAGATATAAATGCTCTTCTGGTGTCAAGTCATTAAATAAAACATTATGTTGAGGACAAACCCCAAGAGATCTTCTTAATTGATTCAGATGAGTCGATAAGTACATATCGTTTAATTTCATGTCTCCATAAGTAGTTGGGATAAGTCCACACATCATTGAAATCGTTGTAGTTTTTCCTGCACCGTTATGCCCTAACAATGCGAAAATTTGTCCATTATAAATATCTAAACTTATATCTTCAACTGCAATTTTTGTCCCAAAAACCTTTTTAAAATTCCTTATAAGCAAAGCTTTTCCGTTTTCTTTCTGTTTTTCTAAGTCATCCTCAACTTTTTCAACGTTATCTCCCCAATTGATCTTCTGAGTAAACAAATCTTCATGAGCATTTATTTTACTCTTAACCCAAAATGATTTTGTAAATAAAAAGTACCATGGTCTTTTTACTCCCCATTCAGTAGGCCAAACTTGGTCAAGATAAATTGCCAAAATTGTAAAAATCCCTGAATCTATTATCATAAAAGCAATAAATGTGCCAAATGTATAGTGATAGACCTCTGAATTTGTATTATCATTTTGAACGCCTACTTGGCCATTTTCCATCTGAGCTAAAACATCAATTCCTAATGTGAGAGCAATATTAGGCAATAAAGATGCAGCAGTTTTACTACTTTGATCTAAAGTATGATCGGTAACAGCGAAGCTTATGAAATAAGTTATTAGAAAAGTCATGAGACCTAACATTACAGCACTGCGGGACTTGGAAAAGAACATGCTGATGAAGATACTGAAAGTCATACAACTGATACCATATAGTCAGAAAAGAAGAAACATCATACCTGGGCTACTGTATTTGAAAAGACCAATTGAAATAATTGCACCAACTCCTGCTATTACAGTATATATTGAGAAATAGTAAGTAATCCAGGATAGCCAATATGCTTTATTTGAAAGCCCCATAATCATCATCATTTCTTTGATTTTGTACTCTTTTTCTTGGACAATCAAAGATAGCATTCTACATACAGGAACAATATAAGAAATCACTAAGAAAAAAGGAAGAATGCCTGAAATTGCTGTAACGAAACTATCATCTGTATATTTATCATAATACATAGGGACAAAACCTGCTGCAAAATAAGCATTCGGATTAGAAGAGACATCTTGAAGAACAATGTTATCAATATAATTCATCATATGGATGAAATTTGAACCAATATATTGATATTGCAATGCAGGTTTTGGCTCTCTTCTGTATTTATCCACATTTTGATGATTCAAAAAATCAAAAATGTCAATATTATCCCCTATACTTCTCCCACCAGTCGCATAAGATTCAGTCACATTGAATCTAAAACTATATTTTATATTTTTGCTATCCTTGCTATAAAAGACTACAGCAAAACAAATTTTACTATGCTTTCCATATCCACTCTTTTTTATATAATCCTCCAAGTCACCCTCAGAATCATACCTCTCAATTACATAAGGAAATCCAGTGTCATTTCCTTCAGCTTTGATTTTATCTGTAAGCTTATTTATGATTACTTCTGAATAAGGGTCTTTATACTCATTTATAAAGACTATCCTCCATCTTTTGTCCTTATGATAATAATCTCTATAGTAATTGTCATGGCCTTTTGGATCATCTGGAATCTTGACAGGAGGGTCAAAATAGTGGCCAAAATAGTTATTGCCGTCATAGGAGACCGTCATGGCTGACTTCTGGAGGTAAGAGGATTTTTCATGATCGGTATAGCCGACTGCACTTCTGATGATCATCAAAACTAAGAGCAAAGCTATAGGAAATGCCCACTCACAGATTGATCCAAATAGCTTGCGCTTCCATAAAATCCAGTTTTTGTATAAAAGTGCTCGATAATGCTGCCAAAGAGACATTTGATTATATGATGATTGACATTTTGGAGAAATTTTGTTGGAAAAAATGAAAAGTAAAGAAAGATTAGATTATTCGAAATTTAGGCAATAATGCAATTGGTGATGTTTAAAATTTATGAATATTGTTGAATCAGGTTGAAATTAGCTTAGTATTGAATATTTTAGAATTTTTTGAAAGCCAAAAATTAGAAAATATTTCTTCATTGGTCCTACCTTTTAAAGAATAAACACTAATCTATTAGAAAAGCCAATATAATCTTTGCATCATCAATTAGTTAGGCCAAATTTGAAGCCTGCTGACTCAAATAAATAATTGATATACTCTCCTTTTTATTTGTTGCTATTTCACATGATAATAGGAATTTCTGATAGTAAAAATATTGAATAAGTGATAATTTTTAAGGTAGCCTAAATGCAACATTTTATCAAATTTGAAGTTTCTTTTTGACAATAATAAACTTTTTAATTTTATGAAATTAGTCCTTCAATGCTATAATAAATTTTGGGCAAACTTTTTTTAAGCTATTTTAACTTAATGCATCGAGAATATTGAAAAAAATATATATTTTTACAAGCTTTATAAGTTTGAGCAATGCTCTGATTTTAACATGAAACCTATAAGTTTCCATTTTTCAAGAGTAAAAATGCAACTAATAAAAAGGGATCAAAGGTAAATTTTTTATGACATGAAAAATAAAATACAATTTGTGTTTTAGGTATATTAGATATTTATTTAATATTTTGAATCATATATACAATTCTGATAATTAAATGAATTAATTTTAATTGTTTGCTTATAAACACAGAATCTTGCACTTATTCTTTCAAATCTAAGCCCTCTTCTTCTATGTTATCATAAGTTTATTTATCATCAAATTTCAAAATGACCAAATCTGAAATAATTCCCTTAATTTTCTTTAATTACTTACCATATTCCCTTATCATTCCATCCCACCCCCATTATGCTCCAATCCTTCCCACTTTTCTCCCTTCCAGCATTCTGATAAGAAACTCCAATTTTAAATACCACTTTTTAGTCATTTTTCGTCAAAATCTTTCAATGAATGGTCAACTTTTATCTGAAAAATGGTTATAATTTTATGCTGAGCAAGCCTTCTCTTAACGGCGAAGAAATTGAAGAGCTAGAAAAAGAGCTCAAAGAAAACCCTAATAATATTGGCGCTTTAAGTGAACTCGCCCAATGATGTGCGGGTCATGGCGATTATACATCAGCATGCCAACATTATGAAAAAATCGTCAGGGTGGATGATCAAAATGGAAAAGCCTGGACAGCTTTAGGTCACTGTTACTTGCTAAAAGGAGACTACCAAAAATGCTTTACTGTCTATCAGACCGCAA
>CATKHM010000857.1:0-13202 GCA_949751825.1 Blepharisma undulans | reverse complement strand
ATAACGATTCTGTGATGCGCAAATCTGTATTAACAGTTCTAAGCAAAGAAGAGCTATAACTAAACTTTGCCACATATTTATTTCACCAGGCATATTTAGCCATATTCTTTTAAGAACAAAAGAATATTGAGGCGACTGAAATTTACAATAAATATCATGCATTTTGAGTTTTTGGGAGATTTGAGCAAGGTATTAAAGCTATATATAACTAGCTATAGTCAATAATCCTAAAAAAATTTTATAAAAAATTATAAATTATGATTAATATAAAATCATCTCCAGATGTTAAGACTTCAAAATAATGCTTCATCGTTGCATTTTCTGTAGAATATTCTCAACAGGGCAATAAAAAGTGCATAATTTAATTATCTCGACAAATTTAAATATGGTAGTATAATTATAAAATAAATTTTCCATAATAAAATAAGGAATCTGTTAAACTATTTTATATAAAGACTAGACATTTTAATAGCAAACACTTTACCAAATCTTAAAAGATATCTGCTTTAAATCACATTTAAAAAGGTGATAAAAAATTTAATAATTAGCAAACCAAAAATTTGGAATAAATTTTTCTTTTAATATTATGGAAATTTTTACAAATTAAAATTATATTCTATTAAATATTTATGATATTGTTGAATATTAATAAATATAGTCTATTTTTGTTTATTGATATATAAAAATATGTCTCTTAGTTCTTACTATTTTTTCTTACTATTGAAAGTAAGCTATTTAAAATTGATTAATATCTAATTTATCTTTTAAGATATAAGTTTAGATTAAAAAGGCTGCATAAAGTGCTAAACCCCAAATCAAAACTAGCCCCTTTGCTGAGCTATTATCCACGCATTTTTTCTCTGAAATACTGAACTTTTGATTTTGGTTAGCACAACTGCATACACCATTTACATTAACCATATTTTCTTCGTCATAGCAAGTTTGACACGTCTCAGAAGATGCACAAATATTGCATCCCACGGCACATCCATTTTCTTCGCACCCATTTTCTCCCTCACTACAATCTCTACATTCTTTTGTCTCTGGGTCAAATTTTTTTAAGGAATCATCGCATTCACAAGTAGCATTTGATGATAATAAATGCATTCCTGAGTAACATCCTGTGCATTCATTAGGAGAGTTGCATGTTAAGCATTCAGATTTGCATGGGAGACATACTCCATCAGACGCATATTTTCCATTTGGACAATGAACACAAGTTTTTGTGGTGGGATCATATACTTCTGATGGATCTGAGCATGTACAGCTTCCTGAACTGCAAGCTTCACAAGTTTTTGTGGCTGGATTAAAAGTCTCTTCAGGATCGGTGCATACACAATCAAAGTCAGGTGATAGCTGCATGCCTGAATAACATTGAGTGCAATTGCTATAAGAATTGCAAGTTAAGCATGTTAAGTCACATGAATTACATACTCCGTTAGAAGCATATTGTCCATCGGGACAAGGAGCACACGACTTTGTTGTAGGGTTATACACTTCTGATGGATCTGGACATGTACAATTTCCTTGACTGCAATCCTCACAAGATTTTGTGGTTGAATTAAACGTTTTTTCAGGATTATCACATACACATATAGAATCTGAAGAAAGCTGCATACCTGAATAGCATTGAGTGCATTCACTAGAAGAATTGCAAGTAAAACAAGTCTCTCCGCATGGATAGCATACCCCATTAGAAGCATATTGTCCAGCAGGGCAAAAAACACAAGTCTTTGTTGTTGGGTCATACACTAATGATGGATCTGGACATTTGCAGCTTGCATCAGTGCATTCTCCACAAGTGTTTGTGGTGGTATTGAAAATCTGTCCAGGAGTATCACATAAACAAGTGGGACTGGTCGGCGATAAATGCATGCCTGGGTAGCACTGTGAACATTCGCTATAGTAAGAACAAGCAGCACAAGGAGCTTCGCATGGATAACAGTATCCATTATAACCATATTTTCCAACAGGGCAAGGTACACAAGTATTTGTGGTGATATCATAAATTCCAGATGAATCCATGCATGTGCAGTTTCCTTCTCCAGTGTTGTATAAAATATTGGTGTTGATGCATTCAAAACAAATAGTTAATGATAAACACCATGCACAAGTATCTTGGCATGGATCACAAAGCCCTGTCTCCTGATCAGGATACTTGCCCATAGGACAATCACAAGTATGAGTAGTTGTATTATAAGTTAGCTCATTAGTTTTGCATGAGCAGCTTCCATCTGCATTAGCAATCGTCAGATTTTTGTCAAAACAAGTGATACATTCGCTTGGAGAAGTACAAGTTTCACAACCCACATTGCATGGCTGACAATTCCCATTTTCATCTTCATAATAACCAGGCTCACATACACATACGTTATTTTCATCATAAATTTGAAAAGTTTTTTTGCAAAAGCATTCCCCATCTATAAGATTTGAGTGAGCTTCATCATAACATTGAGTACAAATTGAGCCACTTTCAGGGCCTGCATGGCAAATTTCGCAGCCTGTTGAGCACCACATACACATAGTTCCTTCTTCTAATGGATAAAATCCAGGGTTACACTCTACACATGCAGTTGTATTGCATTCTGCGCAGTATGTAGGGCATGAATGGCATCCTCCATTGTAGTAAATATAATTTTCTATGCAAGAATCGCAGTTAAATCCGCCGTTGCAGGTTTTGCAATACTCTCCAGCACAACATTGAGTGCCATCTTCATTTGGAAGATAACTGGCAGAACAGTTGAAACATATGGAAGGGGAATCTTCTTTGCAAGTAACGCAGTTGCTGATTGGAGGATTGCAACCAGAAGCAGAAATTATAGGGAAAAATTCAAGGGAGTGGTGGGATAAGTAGTCATCAATTTCACCTAGTAATTGATTTTGGGTGGAAATGTCCTTGAAAATGATGTTTGAAATTTCTTTGGATAACGCTTTTATTTGTGAGCCTTTTTCAAGTGATAAGAATTTTTTGGAATTGATTGTCATCGAGATGACAAAGAGTTGATTGCCGTTCTCGCATTTCTTTATTTTAATCAACTCATTTTCGCTTTCATCACTAGATGTGATGAATAAACTAAAATCTGCATCAATTCCTTGACTTTTTATTATCTGGTGAATCAAAAAGTCATCACATTGAATTTTCTCTCCAAATTTGAAGCCAGATTTTGAGGGCTTAGAAAGAACTAATTCACTTAAAATCTCTATGGTGCTTTCAGCTGCTGACTTAATGGTTTGATTCAAATGAGAATTTTGGTAGAAACCATCATCAAGCTCTAATGAAATTCTAATAGGATAGCTATTGGCTTTATGTGGATCAGATAAGCTTTTGATGAAGAATTTTTGGTTTTCATTAACCTTCTGTGACGCTAAAGATTGGATCAAGAGACATAACAAAAGGAGAGAAATGCTTAATCTTTGCCACATATTTATTTCACCAGGTATAATTAGCCATATTCTTTAGATCGAAGAAATATCAGATTTTTTGATATTTGAAATACGAGCTGGTTAATTTTGGGATTAATTTGAACAAAAACACAAGTTTTGGGTATTTATTTCTATAGGAGTGGATAGTGGCTCTAACAGGCTTTATTTTATTGACTTTTGATCCTAAATCTCTAACATTTAATTAATTTTTTAAAATGTTCATTTAGTTAAGTGATTTTCGTGATATAATGCACTGAAATCTGCTTTAAAAGCAAAAAAATAATTATCTCGACATTTATAAAAATGAAAAGAAAACTATTTTTAGTTCTAAAAGTAAACAAAATAACAGAAGAACAATTTAAATCTCTTCAAGATTAATTTTTAAGCATCAATTATAACTTAGTAGTTGATGGCATAAATATTGAAACCTCAATAACTTAATTTCGAGATAAAATTCTTTATTTATAAGAAAAGGTTAAAAAAATTAAATTGGACTTGGAAATTGCTCAATATCTTTTCATTTCAATCTAATCATTTCTTGATAATATTTTCTTGTATAAATAGCAAAATGCTTAATATGTAAGAATAATTAAATTTTAACTTTTTTTATATTTCCTAAAACCTAAAGATAGTCAGCTAAAATTTAGGCTTAATATCCGATAAGTATATTTATCAGTCAATATAACTATTGAAAGAAATTATTTTTTTGGAAACAACCTCAGTGCATGCTCTGTACAAAACTCAGCCCTTGGATCTTCTTAAAAACACGTGTTTAAAGTTATCTAATTGAATTCAAATAAAAATTTTTGCTAAATACTTATGAGTCTATAATATGGAGTATCGATTGTTTAGACAAGGCTGTCATCTTCAATTCAAATTTGTATATCTATGTTTGACTTCTGAATCGTCTATTGAAAACTCCATCTTAGTAGCATCTCAAAAATTTCAAATAGAATTCATATCTTTGATTCAATCTTATAGAATTTTAAAAGAAGCTGAAGATGCAGTTCTTGATTTTTTTCCATAAAAAATCAAGGAAAGAGAATCTAACCCCTATCTCCAAGAAGTTTGATAAAGATTCTTTGTTCTAAAGTAAATTAGACACATTATTTAAATTGATTTTATAAATAATTTACAAAGAAGTCATATTGATAATAATAGAGAAAATTAAAACAGTTATTTTTTAATAAGGATTTAAATTGCAGCTGAATATATAATTTTCTATAGTAAATTATTTTTAATTAAATTTTTTAAATCAGAGATTGCAATAAGAGTTGGCTCAATTATATCTTGTTGATATTCTATAATTTCTCTTTCTATTTGATGTATTTTTTCAGATTGCTCAGTTTTATCCAAATTCAAGCAACAAATTGCTCTTTCCATAATTTGTAATTGTTGCCCTTTAATTGCTAATTCTTTCTCCTCAAATTCTTCGAGCAACTTAGAATTTTCTTGCAATTTCCTTTTAAGTTTCTGGAATTTATCTTTAATCTTAACTGCTCTGTCTTGCAAATCACAAAGTGCCTGCAGCAGCTCAACTTGCTCTTTGTAAATATCATCTTCTTCTTGCATTTCTATCATCAAATCAAGTGCATTTTTAAAATCCTGCAGTGATTTTGTTTCTTGTCCTATCTCATTGAGCACATAAGCACGGTAGCAGAAATAAAGAAAATTATCAGGGGTTACATATATTGCTTCATTATAAGATGTAATCGCTTCAAACTTCCTATTTAATTCATGCAGAACATTTCCTTTACTAAAATATGCACCTGAATTGGTAGGGTTGAACTTGATTGCATTATTGTAGCATTCTAAGGCCTCGACTTTTCTATCCAAGTCACTTAAAATATTTCCTTTATTAAAGTAAGCATCTCCATATTCGGGATCGAGCCTAATTATTTCATTATAGCATTCTAATGATTCTGCCTTCCTATCAAGATTATAAAGAGTAGCTCCTTTATCGAAATAAGCATCGGCAAAATCAGGGGCGATTTTTATAGCTTCATTATAGCATTCTAAAGCTGCTTCATTTTTATCTAAATCATCAAGAGAAACTCCCTTATTATATCAGGCATCTGCATCATTAGGCTTACGTGCGATTGCTTCATTGGACAATCCTATTTGATCAAGCTTCCTTCCCAAATCATAAAGACTGTATCCCTTTTTAATGCAAAGCTCAGAAAGATCAGAAAACAGTTTAGAAGTTTTGCCATGGCAATCGATTGCTTCGATGATATTGTTTGAGTTTTTAAGAGATATATATTTACTATAATAAGCAAAGTCAATTAAGATTTTTCTATCCAAGTCAAACTTAAAGTATTCTCTAGTACAATTAATGTCAACAGTTGAGATGTAAATAGCGCCTTTATTGTATGAAAAATAAACTTGATATAAATTATGATGAATTATTGAATTTCCAATTTGTTGTCAAACATACTCATCTCCAACTCCACTTTCATAAATCAATCCTCCTTTATTGCATTCGATTACATATATTCTGTCTTCAACATTTATAAGTATCTTGCATTTTGCGAATTCATAAGTAATTATTGAGAAAGAATCAATATCAATTGAATATATAAAAAGATTTTCATTTTCATAACCAGATAGCAATATTTTTTCATTAAAAGTTATGCAATGAATCTCATAATCTAAAAGTAACATAGTAGTGAGTTTGAATCAGCTATTTTTATATAAATCAAATCTATAAGATTGACCACTACTATTCATATCTATGCCAAAGCAATAGATAGATCCGTTAATATAGATACCTGACAAGCAAACGAAATCAAATTTAGATGTCAGCATATGAATTTCATGATTTTTATCGATTTTATAAGCAATAGAGGAATTAGTGTTATAGACAAATAATTCGCCATTCGGAAGTTGAACAATGCATCGAAAATACTCCTCATCTAAGAACTCAGAAACTCCAATTGATTTCATTTGCTCTTGCTCAGTTTCAGTGTTATAAATGAACAGCCCAATTTCCTCATCAATTTTACCAACTAGATAAAGAGATGACATTTGATTATAAGTTTCAATATATTCTTCATAAGCTTTTGCTAGTGCTGAATCATTACTCTCATTTTTATAACAAGAGCAAATTTTTCTGAAGTCTTGCTCTATTTTTGGACTATTGTGAATGGTATTTAGAATGGAAGATTGTTTATTTCTCATCTCACATAATCTTCAATATAGCTTAATATCGTTATATACTAGTGGAAATCTATCGTTATCAGTATCATATTGTTCTTGATTTGAAATTTTGCCTATTAAATCATTTATTTTTCCTAAATCAGATTCCAGCTTTCTTGAATTTTCTTCAACAAAATTTTCAGGATTGTCGAGATTTTGTCCAAAAGAAGAAATCATTTTCTTCAATTTCTTTTTTTTGGATTTTTCTTTTGCAAGAAATCTAAGAAGCTCATTATTAGATGCTTCGCAAGGTTCTAAAAAAACAGAATCTACCGCATGAGTTCTATTGGGTAATTTGAGATGCTCACAGAGATGCAATTCACAACAGAAAATTTCAGAAGACGAGCATTGGCAAACATATTGAGCATCGAGCTCGCAGCCTTGCTTGAAGCATCGAGAACTCATATTTATTGATTCAGAAATATTTACAAAAAATTATATGCTTGGGTAACAGTGCTTGAAAAAGGGCTGTGAACTCAAAGCTAAATGTTTTGGTATGCTGGCTTATAAATTTTCTGTTATATATTCAAAATCGGAAAAAATTCATATTTAAATTAATTCATAATTTGCAAAGAAAACATCTATATAAGAGTAGAAATATTTTAAAACATTATATTTTTTGAAGAGGATTCAAATTGCAGCTAAGCTATATTAATTTTATAGTAAATTATTTTTAATTAAATCTTTAAATCAGAAATTGCAATAAGAGCTGGCTCAATTATATCTTGTTGATATTCTATAATTTCTCTTTTTATTTGATGCATTTCTTCAGATGTTCCAATTATATTGAACTTCAAGGAACAAATTGCTCTTTTAATAATTTGCAAGAGTTTCTCTTTGATTGCTAATTCTCTCTCCTCAAATTCTTTAAGCAACTTAGAATTTTCTTGCAATTTTCTTTTAAGCTCCTGAAATTTCTCTTTAATCTTAACTGCTCCTTCTTGTAAATCACAAAGTGTTTGAAGCAACCCGACTTGCTCTTTGTATATATCTTCTTGATTAGATGTAATTGAGTCATCTCTTTGAAATTCTATCAACAAATCAAGTGCTTTATTAAAATCCTGCAGGGATTTTGTTTCTTCTCCTATATCGTTGAGCAGATAAGCACGATAGCAGAAACATTGTAAATTCTCACAGCGGATAAATTGATTGATTCATTATATGATTCGATCGCTTCAGACTTCCTATCTAGTTCATGCAGAACTCTACCTTTATTAAAATATGCAACTGAATCAGCAGGACTGTGCCTGATTGCATTATTGAAGCACTCTAGGGCCTCGATATTCATATTCAAATCACTTAACATAATTCCTTTATTAAAGTAAGCATCTGTATCTTCAGGATCGAGTTTAATTATTTCATTATAGCATTCTATTGCTTCGATCTTTTTATTTAATCTAGAAAGTATATCTCCTTTATTATGATAAGCATCTATGAAGTCAGGGGCAATTTCAATAGCCTTATTGTAACATTCAATAGCCTCATCAATTATCTCTAATTCATCAAGACAAACTCCCTTATTATACCAGGAAGGAGCATGTTTAGGCTTACGTGTGATTGCTTTATTATAAAATTCTAGTAGATCAAGCTTTCTCCCCAAATCATAGAAATTATATCATTTCTTTAAACCAAGCTCATTAAGATCAGGAAAGAGTTTAGAAGTTTTGCCATGACAATCTATTACTTCGATAATATTATTTGATTTTTTAAGAGATGTATATTTACTGTGATATGCCAAGTCAATGAACCTTTTTCTATCCAAGTCAAACTTATAGTATCTTCTAGTAAATTTAGCATCAATTGTTGAGATGTAAATAGCGCCTTTATTATACGAAAAATAAATTTGAGGTAAATAATTATGAATTATTGAATTTCCAATTTGCTGCCAAGCATACTCATCTCCAATTCCGCTTTCATAGACCAATCCTGCTTCACTGCATTCAATTACATATATTCTGTCTTCCACATTTATAAGGATTTTGTATCCTGCGAATTCATAAGGAATTAATGAGTAAGAATCAAGATCAACTGAATAGATTAAAAGATTTTCAAATCCATCATAAGATAGCAGTATTTTTCCATTGAAAATTATGCTATGAAAATATGCGAAAGAAGAAAGTGGCATATTAGCTATTTTAAATCAGCTATTTTTATGTAAATCAAATCTATAAGATTGAGGTCAATTACCTAATTCCACACCAAAGCAATAAACAGATCCATTGATATAGTTACCTGATAAGCATTTAAAATCGTAAATATATGTCAGTGCATGAATTTCGTGATCTCTATCGAGTTTATAAGCAACATAGGAGTCAGAGTTACAGGAATAGACAAATAATTCACCATTCGGAAGTTGAACCATGCATCCATAAGGCTCCTCATCTAAAATATCAGAATCCTCAACTGGCTCGATTTGTTCTTCCTCGGTTTCAGTGTTATAAATGAATAAATCAATTTCCCCATCAATTTTAAAAATGAAATAAATAGATGATATCTGATTATAAGCTTCAATATATTCTTCATAAGCTTTTTCTAGTGCAGAATCATTACTCTCATTTTTATAACAAGAGCAAATTCTCCTGAAGTCTTGCTCTATTTTTGGACTATTTTGAGTTGCATTTAAAATGAAAGATTTTTTATTTTTCATCTCGCACAATCTACAATATAGCTTAATATCGTTATATGCTTCTGGACATCTATCAATAGCAGTATTACATAGCTCTTGATTTGAAATTTTATCTTCTAAAACATTAATTTTTCCTAAATCAGATTCCAGATTTCTTTGATTTTCTTCAATGAAATTCTCAGGATTGTCGAGATTTTGTCTAAAAGAAGAAAGCATTTTCTTCAATTTCTTTTTTTTGGATTTTTCTTTTGCAAGAAATCTAAGAAGCTCATCATTAGATGCTTCGCAAGGTTCTAAAAAAATTGAATCTAAGGCATGGGTTCTATTGGGTAATTTGAGATGATCACTGAGGTGCAATTCACAACAGAAAATTTCAGAAGAGGAACATTGGCAAACATATTGAACATCAAGTTCGCAGCCTTGCTTGAAGCATCGAGAACTCATATTTATTGATTCAGAAATATTTACAAAATTATGTCAAGTTTAATTAAATCAAGCCAAACAAAGAAATTTAAAATTAAAGTGAATTTTTTTTCCTTGGAGTTTGTTTTATATATTTTTAAATGAGGAAAAATACTTTCTAAAACATCTGGAATTTCTATTGAAAGGTTTTGAGTGCTCTTCTATCACATTTTGCAGCTTATTCATTGCGGCTCTATATTTTAAGTTGCATTATCTCCTTGTGATTATTGCTTTTCATAATATTCTATTAAAGTGTTCAGTATTTCAGAGTTATTATTATCAATATCATTAAAAATATCAGTCTTTTGTCACACATGAGATCAATATCTGATTCTTGATGCAAAATACCAACAAAATGATCAATAAAATTTATCTTATGGGACATGTTTAATATTTCAAGCTAAATTTATTCCTGGTAAATGTTTAATTAAAATTTTACGGAAATTTTCTTTGAATAAATTAAAACTAATTGCTTTAATTATTTTCCCTGATCAAATTTTATCTTTATGAATGAATAGCTGAGCATTGACTGAGTATGTTTTAGCAAGGTCTGCTAATTTGTGCATGTTAACAATTTGAAAATTGAATTTAGTTTTATATGAAAAGAAATAGAGCATTACCATTTTTCTAATCTCTTTAGTATTGTCTAATCCTTAATGAATATAATCTAATTATTCCATTCAAATATTTGCACCATTCAGCATTTGTGATTTTTTTAGCTATATAGGTCTTGTATTTAATTGAATTGTAATAACTTATTTTGCTGAATGCATATGAAAATATAAATATGCGTATTATTGCCTCAATTAGGACTACTCGCCCGATATCAAATATGTATGCACACTTCTTCTGAAGCTTTTTGTTGTAAATTCCATCTCGATGGGTCGAAATTCTCATAGAGTCCATCCTTTAATTAATTCCCTCAAAGGAACAAAGATACATTTCTTGGATTTTTTGCTAAAAAATCCAGAATCTGAAGAGCATTCGTCAGATCACACCTATTCAATTCTAGAAATAGCTTTTTATTTTATAATTATTCTTATTTCTTCTTTGATTTATAAAACTCATATATTAGTTTATATTAATAAAACGCTACTTTCTATTTACTTCATTGCAATATTTTAGAAAGCATAGTATGTAGTTATTATTTAAATTGAATAAATTATAAATCATATTTTCCCCGAAAAATATTTGGCAAATAAACCTACTATAGTACCATTTATTCCAAGAGATATCTTTTTGGCAAAGATCCTTCTAGGCCAAATCATTGAAAATGTGAATAAAAGTACCAAAATAAAACTGAAGCTATGAATAAGCATTACTACCTTGGTGATAAATTTGTCTTTCATAACAAGCAATTCATGATTTCCTTGCAAAGAAAAACCCAGGAAAGAGAATCTGCAAATAACTGTACCAGCTTATTTTTCATCAAATCTTAACAACTCAAAAAATAACATTGAAGAAACCTTAAAACAGCTGGATTCTGATATAAAAGAAGTTGTTGATTTAATTTTTTAAAAAAATGAAATTTAGGAGAAAATTAATACAATCATAAATTTCTCATCTAATTAAACAAAAACCAGTTTGGGGTATATAATTTATTCATTAACAACACTTAATAATACACAATCTCAGTATTTTGGACTCACTGCAATAAAATAAATAAGATTTATTAAATATTAGTTAAAAAATTCAAACATTTTTCATTCAGGTCAAACTTGTAGTAAAATATACTGCGATATAAACATCCGATATACACTGCTCCTTTATTATATGCATAATACAATTGAAAATAGCTATGAGTGATTGTTGAATCTCCTATTCGTTTCCAAGCAGTTTCATTTTCAATTTCGCTTTCATAAATTGATCCCCCATCGCCGCACTCAATCAAATACAGTCTCTCTGCATTTATCAGGATCTTTCTTTTTCTCTCTGCAAATTCATAAGGAATTATAAAGTACGAGTCAATATCAATTGAGTATGACAAAAGATTTTTACTATAATAAAGAGCAATCAAAATATTACTATTGAATATTCCATTCCTGAAACAGATTTCAGCTTGTGGTATTGAAGTTAATTTAATTCACCTTTTTTGAACTAAATCAAACTTGCTTGATAGAGTTAACTTACCATACTTATTATATCCTCCAAAGCAATAAATATTTTGGTTGAAATAGGTAGCTGACGAATAGTAGCAAGGAGTTCCAGATGGCAGAAGTTCAACCTCTCCATTCAAATCAATTAGCATTGCAGTCCCTGAAACTGGACTACTTTTACCATAACAGAATAATTTACCATTTGGAAGCTGAGTTATACAAGTATCGCTATTTAATTCTTCTGGAGTTTGCAAAATTTTAGCTTCTATGCTTTCACTTTCAGTGTCATAAATATACAATGCAACAGACTTGCTATCATTTTCGATAATATGATAAATAGATGATTTTTGGTGATGAGCATTGAGATATTCTTGATAAGCCTGTGTAAGTGAAGGATCATGAGGATTTTTCTCATAGAGTGAGCAAGTCTCTCGAAACTCTTGCTCTAACTCTGAATCGTTTGACTTACTCAAAATATGTAATCTCTTTTCTATCAAATTTCGCAAAATAACACTCTGAGTGCTTTCTGCATACTCAGATTTAAAATTATTTTGAGAACTAAGAGTGGATGCTTCTTCTTCTATTTTTCCTTTTACTTCTGCATTTCTTTCTTCAATAGATTTAAATCTCAATATCTTTAACAGATTTGTCATTTATGATGCTTTTTACCAATAAATTATTACCAGTTATGCTTAACAGCGATTCTTTTTTTATAATCCCAGTTATTTAAAAGATTTTTTTCATCTAATTAAATTCATACAAATATTGTTTCCCAATGTTTATAAGTCTATAAATATGGGGATCAATGCTCAAGACAAGAATGCAATCTTGAAATTGGATATGATGCCTGTATTTTGTTTCTGAAGCTTTCTTTTGTAACTCCATGGCTCGGAGAGCATTTCAAATTGCAAATAGAACTCATCCTTTGATTCAATTCTTTAGTAGGTATCATTTCAAAATGAAATTTAGGAGAAAATTTATTTAATCATAAATTTCCATCTAATTAAAAAAAAGCAGTTTGGGGTATATAATTTATTAATTAATAACACTTAATAATATATATTCTCAGTACTTTGGACTATTACAATAAAAAAAATAAGATTTATTAAAACTTAGTTAAAAAATTCAAACTTTTTTCGTTCAGATCAAACTTGTAGTAAAGCATTTTGAGATATAAACATCCGATATATACTGCTCCTTTATTATATACATAATACAATCGATCATAACTATGAGTGATTGTTGAATCTCCTATTCGCTTCCAAGCAAATTCATTTTCAATTTCGCTTTCATAAATTGATCCCCCATCGCCGCACTCAATCAAATACAGTCTCTCTGCATTTATCAGGATCTTTCTTTTTCTCTCTGCAAATTCATAAGGAATTATAAAGTACGAG
>CATKHM010000856.1:0-13213 GCA_949751825.1 Blepharisma undulans | reverse complement strand
TGATCAATATGGAAGACCTATAGAACAAAAGACTGGTCCTGCAGTTGACCAATAATTTAAGTATTCTTCGCTTATTGAGATTTTCATAAATATTTGCCTTTATCACCCAGAAAAAGGCTTTTTTCTCTGCTCGTTTTCAGTAAAATGTTAGCATATGTTATATTTTCCTTTAAAAATATATTAAATTAATATGAGCGTATTTTTTGAAGAAGCAGATCAGCCTACTCCTAACGCATTTCAAAAGAGACAAACAATCCTTACTAATCTTCTAGATGAACTATTGAGACCCAGAGAGCAAGAAATTATTGAAGCATTCATGAAGCCATCTCCTGACGAATTGATCGATCAACAAAAGGTAGGAGGACAAAGAATACCCATAATTATGAAAAAGGTTGAAAGCAAGAAAAGAGAAGAAGATGAAGCTATTGAATTCCCAGAACCAAGAGAGGTGAAACCTAAAGTCAAAAAAGTCGATCCGAACTTAATTGGCAAAATAAATAGAGACACAGGAATGCCAATAGAAAAAGCTTCAGAAGGAGAGCAAAGAGTGCCGATTGTTTGAAAGAAAAATGATTGGAATAATAAGAAAAATAGAGAAGAAAACAAAGAAGCAGCAGATCAAGCTCAAACTAATCAGAATGAACCAGAACAAAGAGTGCCTATTGTGTATAAGGGGAATAAAGGAAATCAAAAACAAAAAAATGAGTGGAATAATAAGAAAAACAGAGAAGAAAATAAGGAAGAAGCAAGTCTAGCTCAAACTAGTCAGAATGAACCAGAACAAAGAGTGCCTATTGTTTATAAAGGGAATAAAGGAAATCAAAAGCAGCATCAGCACGGAAATAAAGGTAATCATAATGAGCACAAACAAAATGATGCAAGGAAAAAAGAAGAACAAGAGGAGAATAAAGAAAGCTCGAAACAAAATCCGAAGAAAGGTAAGAATGAAGGGCAAAAACCTGCAGAGCATTATAATGAAGAAAATAAGGAAAAAGCAAAACAAAAATACAAAAAGAAAAATTAAGTGAAAACATAGAAATTAAGTTAACATACTTCCAAATATGTTAATATGATTCTTTTGGATATATTTCTTATCTTCTAGATAATAAAAATAATGAGCTTGAAAATCTATATGTCTGCACCTGTTATTCATTTTCTATATCAGTTGAGCAAGCATGCAAAAGATATTTATTTAATTCGTGTATATTATGAATTCGAGCATCCTTTCTCATATAAATAAATAGCTAATATAATAAGATAAACTCATAAGTTATTCATGGCTTTAAGCAGTTCAAAAGGAATCTCAAAAATAGAAGCTGATCCTACGATTAGTAAATCTCTATATATAATAAAAGGAGAATGAGATCAAACAGAACTGCTTATTTATGACACTGAAAACGAATGGGAAGAAATGAAATTATTAGAAACTCAAGAGCATCTAACCATCTGAACATGTATTGCTCAGCTTCCAAATGATGAGTTATTTTGCTTTGGCAAAAACCCACCCTCAGGCGCTGCTTTAATAATTGATAAGAATTATAAAATTCGTATGTTACCATCTGGGAAACCATGCTATTACACATCAGCTATCTATTTCAATAAAAGTGTCTATTGCTTTGGAGGATCAGATGACGGAATTTATGATTTAGCGCTATCAGAGAGATTTGATTTGGATGAAAATAGGTGATATAAGTTAACCCCAATGCTAAAACCTGATACTTGCTGCTGCAGTTCAATATTCAACCGTAATATATTAATCTCTGGATTGTTGAATAAAAACATTTTGATATATTCAACTGATATTGATTCTTTTTCGACAATTCCTTATGACTTTTCAGAAGCTTTAAGAAAGATACTTATATCTGTAGAGAGATTGTATTTGATTGAGTGTGGATTAGACGGGAAAATGTATGAAAGTGAGATCGGTGATGAATATGAGTGGAAAACAATTGGAAAATCGACAATTGAATGTGACTCTGTTCAAGTTTACTCTCTATACAATAAAGAAACGATTTTTATTGTAACTTTGCTATATAACAGTGGCAGATATTACAAGTTTAGTTTGGACGAAAACAAAGATATTCATGAAGTAAATTTTTAATCTTTAATTTTTTATTTCAAACCTTATTTTTATTACATAGAGAATTTTCTTAAAGAAGTAAAAGTGGGGAAATAAACTTATTTTGCTTTCTATGTGCTATTATTTTAATATGAATTGGTATTGCATCAAAATCACATTAACAGTTTAAAAGCTAGAGTTTTATAACTCTCAAACATCGAAGGATGCCTTCTGTATATGGATTTTCATAGAAAACATGTCTAAAAGTGAAAGACAGCTCATTTATTTGTGAATCAATGTTATTATTGGTCATTCAGTGCCTATATAAGCAATGCATAATTTCCTATCATTTCGTCTAGGGAAGAATGAAATCTGCTATCAGATTATCATAATACTACCTATTTATAGCAATTATTGTAGATGTGGAAATGTAGGAGTAAATACATACATTTATTAACTAGTCAATAATTTTAAAAATTGCAATATGAATGGCATGCATTGTTTCGAACAAGTCTGCAGTAATGAAGTCCATTATATATGCCAATGTTCATCCCCCGCAACTTATTCTTGCGAAGTCCATTTTGGCAAACATTGCAAATTGCCAAATAGAGCCCATAGCTTTGATTCTGTTTTCCTAGAGTCTTTTGAAGAGACTAAAGATGCAATTCTTGGGTTTCTTGCAAAACAAAAGTCAAAAAAAGAGAAATTGAAGAACAAAGTTTTAACGAATTTTAGTCAGCATCTTTGCATTTCAGAAAATAGCCTTGAAGAATATGTAATAAAGATAGATTCCGAGTTATCAGCATTAAATAACTGCTTTGAAAAGATTTCCCAAGCTCAAAAAGTTCAAAAACAAGAGAACGACCCTTTTTTGAAGCTTTTGACTTTGCAGCCTGATGATGCCGTTGAAAATATAAAAACAATGATTCCAATGAGCTTAAGTTCATATAGCAGCGTTAAGTTGCTTTGTGGGTTGGGTGAAGAAATTAATAGAATTATTGAGCAATCCATCAAAGAAAAAGTTGAAATTCTTTTGGAGAAAAGATTTGCTGATATTGAAAACAAAATCGAAGAGCATGATGTCATAATCAAGAATAAACTAGAAAAAGCAAATTGTTCTATTGCTGAACTAGTTGATAAGAATGAAAAGAACATGGTAAAATTTGAAGACTGGAAAAACGAAATCCAGCTCAAAACTCAGAGTCAAATTATTATTCTTATTTCTCAGCTTAATTCATCAGTAGAAGCTATTGAAAGTAAAATAAATGAAATCAGCAAATCTCAAAACAATTCCAGATTCGAGCTAAGTGATGAAGAACTGAGAACTAAAAAATATGAAATACTAAATAATCCCAATAATCCAACAATAGAGCATAATTACAGGAAAACTTGCGCGCTTTATGAAAGCCAGAGTTCTGATCCATCATATAGCCAAGCTTATCAAGATTATATCAATACATATCATCAAATCACCTCTCTTTATCTTATTAATGAAGATGCTAATTTATTGGTTTATGATACAGAAACTGAAAGAGAATCTTTACAAGCGCTAGAAACTCCAGAGCCATTAGATTATACGACATGCTTAGCTCAGCTGCCAAATGGTGAGCTTTTCTGCTTTGGCAATAAGAAGCTTTCTGGAATCAGCTTAATTATTGATAAAAATTTCAAAGTTCACCTTCTTCCAAATGGGCAGCCATGCAAACTCTCATCAGCCACGTATTTCAAAGGATCTGTCTATTGTTTTGGAGGATCTAAAAAAGATGCTTTAAGCCTTTCAGAAAGATTTGATTTAGGTGAAAATCAATGAAATAAGTTATCTCCAATGCCAAAAGCTGATGATGACTGCCACGCTATACCGTTTAAACAAAATCTTTTGATTTCTTTAAGCAAGCATTGTAATTTATTATTTTATTCAATTGAAGCCAACTCATTCACTACAATCCCTTTTGATTTTGCGAAGCACAAGAGAAAGATCCTGATAAATGTAGGGAGATTGTATTTAATTGAGTGTGGAAATGGGGGGAACATCTATGAAAGCGAAATGGGAGATGAAAGTGCTTGGAAACAAGTTGCGAACTCAATAATTCCCTATAAATTTCCTTGTCAGGTTTACTGTGCATATAATAAAGGAAGAGTTTATTTCACAAGCTCGATTCCGAGATATTATAAGTTTGATTTAAAACAAAAAGTTATGACTGATTTTTAATAGGGTAATATTTATTACTGTTTTAACAAATTATTAATAAAAGAAATAGTAATCATTATCTGCTTTAATTTGGTTTTGTTTATAGTACTATTTAATAGCAATGCACATAAAATTAATATTTATCAAACCACAAGACTTGAATAGCAAAATGATCTCTTAATTAAGTATGTGTCTTTAATGTCCACCCTATCAATAAAGATAAGATTATTTATGAATTCGAGGAGAGAGATGAAAATCAGCAAATTTTTATTTTTCAGATCTTTAACAAAATCAGCAGATCGTTTTATGTCGATTTTAGGGAATTTTTGCTTTATCGTTCTCTTATAGATGTATTTATATATGACTATTCAATTGGTAAGGATTTTACATATAATTATCTTGCTGTTATTGGCTTTCATTTTGATTAGAAGGAAATAATATCATCTTTGATTTCTTATTGCAGTTTTATTGATTTTGAAGAGCAGTGATTCAAATTTTCTCTACCTCCTAAGTAAGAGTTTAAGTATAGCTTGCTCGTTAAGTAATTCCTTCATATTTAATTGAAAAATAGTTACTTAAGCCATTTTAACAACCTTGAACATAACTTCTAAGCACGTAAGGATATAGCCCAAGTATTACCGATCTTATAAAAATATAAAGCAGTATTGTCTGTTCATTTTTTAAGTAAGAACATAATTTATAAAATTACTTTATAAAACAGTATATCAACATATAGAAGGAATATGAAATTAAGAATAATTTTTAACTGCAAATACTGAAATCTCTTTCAAGCTCAAAAATTTTTAAGATAATAATAGATTTAAAAAAAAACAATATTTTTATATTATATGGGACTTTTAAAGTTTATAACCTTCACAATTATCGCACTTTCAGCTATAGAAGTGCTCATTGTAACTTCTGATTCTACAAAGAGCATAATACCAAGCTTGATCTCCGACATTAAAGCAAGCATTTTTAATTTTGATTCAATCGAAATTTCTTTTTGTGATTATTCTGCACTTGAAAGAGAAATTTTCATTCACTCAAATCTACTAGCAATATTTGATATAACTGATAGTCTAAATACTCAATTTAAAATCTCAAAAGTATGCGAAGACAATCTTCTGTTGCATTTTGCGGTTTCTGACAGCTTAAATTATCAGTATGATCATTTTTATTCTCTTTCAAGTTCAATAAAAAGTCTAAATCAAGCTATTCTTTCTACACTGAATTATTTCAATTGGACTTCTGGAGTTGCGGTGACTAACATTGAAAAGCATTCAGACTATGAGATTGCACTGTATAATTATTCTAAGAAAATCAAACTATTTTCTTTGGGGTCAAAAACATTTATTCAAGAATTTGTTAAAAGAGAATTTATGATGCTTGGAGCTTCTATGTTTTATTTATTCACAACAAAAGAAATGTCACTTGATATTCAAAACGCATTGATGTCTTCAAAAATGCTTGCTAATGGCACAGGAATTTTGCTCATTGGTGAAAGCAGTTATGAGCCAAAAGTCGAAGGAGCGTTAGCGATTGTAGAAAAAGGTAGAGAAAATGCTAATTCCTACGAAAAATACATATCCTTAGCAATAATAGAAATGATGTCCGTTTTAAACAATACTACAAATATTGATGATGCTCTAATTTTACTATCTAAAGTATGTCCAAACCATTATTGCGCAGATGATTTTTCTTTTATAAATATTCAGAATGGACAAAGAAAGTTTATCGGATCAATAAACAAAAATAATGTTTTATTAAGTTCTTCAATAAAATTTCCTGGAAATTCTTTTGACATTCCCATATCTCAAAAAAAAGTTTTGTATATAAGTGCAAGTGATGGAACATTTAATCCAGGCACTGATCCTGTAGCAATAGTAACCTTTTATAAAAGAGGACTCACACTGGCAATTGAAGAAATAAATACTGGAATTGATGTACTAGAAAATTTTCAACTAAAACTAAATGATTTTGACTGTGGAGCAACTATTTATAATGCAGATTTTTCCTATAATTGCTTTAAGAAAGATAAATCTAGGTTAGGATTAGCTCATATTGTAGGTTCTACTTCCCCAATGGCTTACGGAGAAATGGCCACATTAGCAAAATTAAACAACACAATTCCTTGTGTGGGAACCATAAATATTGACCCAGGCCTTTCAAACTCTACTAAATATCCATTTTATGGAAGAGTAGTTTCGCCAAGCAATTCTTGGTTTGCACAAGTTCCATTAATGTTGAAAATTATGGGCTGGAATAGCATTGCAATTATATACCAGAATGATAATTCGGCAACTGCATCTTATAATTCTCTTATTCAAGCAGCAAAAAAACAAAACTTAAATATCGTCAATGAAATAAGAGTAATTCCCTCACTTCTGACAAGAGAACAATTGAAAAATTACACAAACGTTTTCCAAGAAATAATTGATACAAATGTAAGAATGGTGCTTTTGATGTTATACTATCCTCTGATTGATTATGTTGCTGAAATATTTTATGATTTAGGCATGAGAAAAGGGGACATTATATTTTTTTCTTCTTTTTCTACATGGTATTCTGCGATTACTAATAAAGATGACTATACATATAAAAGAATGGAATTTGCTACACCCATAATAACTCTATCCATATCAGTTTTCGTTGGTGAAAAAGGTAAAAAAATTCATGATGGGCTATTTGAAAAATATGGGCATATTGAGCCTGCTTCTTATTCTTGTCTATATTATGACGCTGGATATTTGATTGGAAAAGCATTGGACTGAACTATAAATCAAGGAAATGATTATACTGATCCTCATGCCCTACAAACAGCAATAAGAAGTGTAAAATTCACTGGATGCAGCGGAAATATTTACATCCAGAAAGGAAGCAATGATGTATTTCAATCGAGTTTTCAAATTCAGTCAAATATTTATAACAGGACATCAGGAATTATGAAAGTTTTTGAGGTAGGGATTTTAACTCCAACAAGTGTAAAAGTGCTAACAGTTGAAAATCCTGTTATTTATGCAGATGGAACTAATAATAAACCTACTGATTTTAGGCAAACGAAAACTAATTGCCCATTTGATGATAGTCTAAAGCAAACATTTTTTAAAGGCCAAGCCCTTGCGTTTGGACTTTGTTTCTTCATTGCAGTTGTAACTGCAATAATAACGTTTTTTATTTGAAAGACTTATTGAAAAAATACAGAAATTTATGATCTTGCAAAAAATGAAGAAATTTCATTTGCAGATATGATTGTGGGAATTACTATAGTTATTGAATTTTTCCAATTGCTATCTCAAGGTCCTAATATTGAACCCTTAAATTCATTTCTGGCGGATGTTGGAAATGCAGCATCTTTAGATTTAGGAAGCATAGTGAAGCTTAAAAATGGTGTTTTCTGGTATTTGGCTACAGTAACTATTGTTTTATGCTGGGTATGGGTTGTCTTTTGTATTGAAATCTTTTTTCATTGAGATGAAAAGTTCAACCAATTTTGAATTTTTAGAATTTTTGGGCTATTAGCAGATTATTCTATGCCTATTTTGGGAAATTTATGCTTTATGCCATTTATATCAGTTCTTTTGGATGTTTTTATATGTGATCATTCTATTGGAAATGATTTTGAAGATAGCTATCTTTCTGTTGATTGCTATCAATTTTGCTGAAAAGGAAATCATATTATCTATGCCGTTTTATCTGCTATTTCATTGATTTGCTATGAATTTTTCGCTATTTTTTTTAGACCTCTATGGCAAGAGTTTCAAGATAACTTGCATGTGAAATCATTTCCTCTACATTTAATGGTAAAAACAGTTATTCAAGTAAGTTTAATAGCTTTGAAAAAAACACTTAAACGATTTAGTGATACTATCCACGGATTTGTATTTCTATTTTTCATAGTTATTTTTATATTATTTTCTTCAAGATTTAAAGCTTATAATTACGGGAGATTCAATTGATGGTATCTATTGTGCCTGATAGGAATTAGTTGGGTTTCTTGTCTGATAATCATTAATTTTTTTGTCAGCAACCATAATTTACCATGAATTATTCTTATATTGGGTGGATGGGGCATAATAATTTTAATTGGAATATTTGTTCAAAGAAAAAAGTACCCAAGCTTATTGTACAGAAAGAAAGGTAAGGATACTTCTACTCTGTTTAAATTTGCATTTACCTTTGGAAAACAATCCAAAGTTCATCAATCAAAAATTGAACCTCAAAAGTTGGATTTCTTAAAATCACAGTAGGCCAATATAAATATTATTGTTAACTTTTACTTTCTCAATTAAACTCAAATTTAATTATAATTTCATAAAAACACGCAAAATAAGGTTTGAAATTCAAATTTTTTTATAATTTAAGCCAAAATTTTTCAGTCCTTTTATTAAGTTTGTATTTTTTTACCTCTCTAATATCATTGAATTATATACAGATTTTGAATACGAATTACTTGGCTCAAAAGTTGAGAATTTTTCAGTTTTTAATTGAATATTAAGATCTTTATCATATATACAAATTTTTGAATTGGTACAGTTATAATTTTCTTTTTGAGCAATTGTCTATGATTAATTTTTTTCCTAATTGCGATGATGTATTATTAAGCCTTTTTTGCCTTGCATGAGATCAGACCAACTGAGAAATAAATTCTCAGAATTTTGTAGTCCTAACCAACGACCAAAATTCTATGTAATCTTGTGGGAAAGTCAATAAATCTTTGGCTTATGAAGTGTAATAAACTAGAATTATTAGATTTATTGACCAATAACAAATAAAAGAAAATCTATTTTGATATGTGCTAAGTTTTGAGTCCCTGAATAAATCTTTAAAATAAAAGATAATTTCAGTAATTCTTGATCTTCTTAAATTTTTGTTTATTGATTTTAGTAAGCTTGCTATTACCTTATTTAAAATTATCATTTCAATATGACGTAACATTAGCATATTGAAATAATCTCGATAAACACATGACATTTAAGACAACCAAAACTTGGGGAGAAACCATAATGCATTAAAATAAATAAATTAAAGGTAAAATTATATGACGTTTAGTATTTAGGTTTCCTTTGCTTATTTCTTTCGTTTATACTTATTATTGGCATGATGAAAGCTGAAAGAAATTCGTTTGACAGCTATCAAGGAATATTAAAATTGTTGTGTCTGACCCTTATATTGCTTTCAAATGCATCAGAAGTTTTAATAGTTTATTTAAATTCCTCAAATAGCATCATACCTAACTTGATTGGAGACTTAAAGTCAGAAACTCCCGCAATTGAAATTTTTGTATGTGAATTTTCCATATTAGCCCAAGAAATTGCATACCACCACAATTTGTTGGCAATTTTTGATTTAACTAAAAATTTAAGTTCCCAATTTATAATCGCAAAGCTTTGTGAGGAAAATTCAATTATTCATTTTTTAGATTCTGGAGATTTGCTTTACCATGATAATTTTGCATATTCAATTTCTAGCTCAAAAAAAAGTCTCAGTCAAGCTTTTGGTGCAACTTTGAATTATTTTAATTGAACAGCTGGCACAGCCATAAGCAATGTGGAGAATTATTCAAATTTTCAAATGATGCTGAAAAATCAGTCTGAAGGAATATTTCTGGTTACTGTTAGTTTGGATATTTTGAATCAAGACTTTGTTTCTAAAGAACTTATGAAATCAGGCTCAGATATGTTTTATTTGTTTACAGACACAAATACTTCTATTGAAATTCAAGAAAAATTAATCTTATCAAAGACACTTATAAATGGAACTGGAATCTTACTTATTGGAGAAAGTAGTTATGGAGCAAATACCAATGGAGCATTGGCTATTGTAGAAAAAGGAAGAGAAATAATCAATTCTAATGAAAAATATTTAGTTTCGGCCATTTCAGAAATTCTTGCTGCTTTAGAAAATTCTTCAAGCATAGATGATTCTTTACTTTTGTTGTCTAAAATATGCCCAAACCATTATTGTGCTCACGATTTTTCTCTCATTAATATTCAAAATAACCAAAGAAAGGTTGTGGGAACTATCACAAATGGAAACTTAGTACTAAACTCCCCTGTAAAATTTCCAGGTGATTCATATGATATTCCTATTTCTCAAAAGAAAATTTTATATATCAGTGGAAATGATGGAACAACAAATCCTGGCTCTGAGCCTTCCTTAGTATTACTTCTTTATAAAAGAGGACTTACATTAGCAATGAAAGATATGAATAATGGCATTGATATGCTGCATAATTTCCAGTTAAGGCTTAATGATTTCGATTGTGGGGCAATTATTTATGACCAAACTTTTAACACCAATTGTATTATTAAAGATAAAGACAAGCTAGGATTAGCACGAATTATGGCTCCAAATGATGCGGTTGTTGTTGGGGAAATGATTACATTAGCAAAACTAAATAATTCAATTCCTTGTGTTGGGAGTCTAAATATTGGTCCAGATCTTTCAAATTCAACGAAATTTCCATTATATACAAGAGTTATCCTCCCAAGTGGCGCTCTGTATTCTCAAGGTCCATTACTCTTAAAGGTTATGGGATGGGAAAATGTAGGAGTTATATATGAAAATGTAAGCAAAGGAACTTTAGGAAATTACTATTTCAGTCAAGCAGCCGCAAAGCAGAATTTGAAAATTGTAAATAAATTAAGAGTAATTCCAGGAACACTCACAAGGGAAGGGATTAAAAATTACACCGATGTGTTTCAAGAACTCATTGATACAAACGTAAGGGTGGTAGTATTAATAATAACTCCTCCTGCTATAAATTACGCTGCTGAGCTATTTTATGACCTAGGCATGCGAAAGGGTGATATTATTTTTTTCTCTCCAAATACAGATTGGCTTTCTTCTGTTGCAGCAAAAGATGACTATACTTACAAAAGGGTTGAAATTGGAATTCCACTTTTAACATTATTTCAATCAGTTTTTGTTGGAGAAAAAGGGAAAAAAGTGCATGATGATTTGTACGAATTATATGGAAACACTGAACCAGCTTCTTATGCATGCCTTTACTATGATTCTGCATATTTGATTGGGGTTGCTTTGGACTGGACAATTAGTCAAGGGAAGGATTACACCAATCCTTATAACCTCCAAACATCTATTAGAAATGTTAAATTCATTGGATGCAGTGGAAGTGTTTATATTCAAAAGAATAGCAATGATGTTCAAGTATCGAGCTTCACAATCCAATCGAATTCATATAATTCAACAACTGAGATTTTAAAAGTCTTCGACATTGGGTATTTAAAGCCTACAAGTTCGCAGTTATTAACTATTAAAACTCCTTTTGTATACCCAGATGGGAGTACCAATAAGCCTTCAGATTTTAGGATAACAAAGACTGATTGCCCATTTGATGATAAACTGAGACGAACATTCGGCAAAGGTAGAGCTCTTTCATTTGGGATCTGTTTCTTTGTTGCTACATGAACCTTTATTGTGACATTTTATATTTGAAAAAAATGATGGAATATGGGAGTGCTAGAACTCATAAACAAAGAAGAAATTTCATTTGCAGACATCATCGCAGGTGCTACAATCATTGTAGAGTTTTTTCAATTGCTTTCTTTAGGTCCTGATATTCGACCATTGAATTCCCTGATTGCAGATATTGGAGATGCAGTATCTTTGGATCTAAGCAGTTTTTTAAAGCTAGAAAACGGTATGTTTTGATGACTTTCTACAATAATTATTGTTTTATGTTTTTTATGGACTATATTTTGCATAGAAATACTTTTTCACTTGGATGAAAAGTTTCATCAAATTTGGTTTTTTAGAGCTTTAGGATTCTTGGCTGACCAATCAACGCCAATATTAGGAAATTTGTGCTTTATTCCATTTATATCGATTCTATTGGAAGTTTTTATATGTGATCATTCTATTGGAAATAATTTCACAGATAGCTATCTAAATAAAGATTGCTATCAGTTCTGTTGAAGAGGAAATCATATTACTTATGCTACTTTATCTGCAGTTTCATTAATTTGCTACGAGCCTTTCGCAGTTTTTTGTAGACCTCTTTGGCAAGAATTTCAATATGACTTGCACGTGAAATCATTCCCTCTATATTTGATGATAAAAACAGTTATTCAAGTTATCTTGATAGTCATGAGTAAAACGCTGAGAAGCTCAAGCATTGTCACTCATGCGTTTTTATATTTATTTGTGATCTTGCTGTATATAGCATTTCTATTTAAATTTAAAGCCTACAATTATGGAAGGTTTAATTGATGGCACCAATTGAGCATCATTGGAGTTGCATGAGTATCCGTTTTCTCAACAATTAATATTTTAATTAGAGAACCTACCTTTCCATGGATTGCTGCAATTCTAGGGGGCTGGATAATAATAACCTTAATAGGGCTTTTTGTTCAAAGGAAAAGATATCCAAGCTTACTGTATAGAAAGAAAAGAAAAGATACTTCTACTCTATTTAAATTTGCTTTCACATTTGGAAAGTCATCCCAAGAGCATCACTCAAAAATCCAAGCTAAAAAGTTAGATCATTTAAATAAAAATAATTCTTAATTATATTTTTATCTATTAATTCAAGGCTAGATCCCATATTTTATATATTTTATTTCATGATATTTTAAACTAATTTTAAAGTTTTAATTAAAAGCTTTCAATCTGGCTATCCAAATTTTCCACCCATTGAATTCCTCAAAGACATATTATATTTATATAATATCTAATAACTTATTTAAGCTTGCTTGATTTCCACCTCGGAGGAGTTGCTGGCCTTCTTCTTAAGCTTTCTTCATTATCTATCCAGCTTTCATTTGAATTATTCAACGGATAGATCAATCTTGGCACAATTTCCATACTCCTCTTCACTACTAAAATCGCAGCCGCATTTTTATATTTTCCACAATAATCAGTTGCAGAAAAAACAGTTATTAAATCACCTTGAGAATTTCTATCATATCCCTCCATAACGCATTCGTGGGATCTGATTACCATCG
>CATKHM010000855.1:0-13227 GCA_949751825.1 Blepharisma undulans | reverse complement strand
TGTATGAAATGTTCAATATTTACAGTTGCAAAGAGATCAACGCAGGAGAGTATTGGCTAAATGTCGAGCTTGATATCAGGTGCTGGACATCTGAGCATTTATTGTATGCTTTTCTTATTGCAATGCCCACAATATTAATATGAGGAATCGTAGCTCCCGCAATATTTTTGATGAATTTAATAAACAACAGAGAAAGACTGGAAGAAGTAGGAATAAAGTTCAGATATGGATTTCTTTTCAATGGATACAGTTCCAAATACTACTATTGGGAGTTTGTGCTCATGTACTCCAAGGTAGTTTTAATTACTTTTTCAGTTTTCTTTTCAAATATCTCAATCACTTTTCAAGCAATTGCTGTTGGCATTCTACTTTTCATCTTCCTTCATCTCCAGCATAGAAATCAGCCATTTGCCCTACAAGTTTTCAATAGGATGGAACTAGCCTCCAAAGGCGTTTCTCTTTTTACCGTTTTCTCTGGTCTTTTCTTTTTGACAGGCTCTTTAAACTACACCAGCACATTTTTATTGATGTTGCTGGTGCTTTTGTCCAATATATCATTTATTCTATGGAGCATTTACAAAGCTGCAGCAGTGGTCTTAAAAACAATGAAAATCTTGATTCTTGCTCTGAAACGAGGCAGGGCTGAGATTGGAATTGATGAAAACTACGCTACCCCCAACATAAGTTCTGCCAATTTTGATGTTTCAAAAATTCAGGACCAAAGCTATGTGCTGGTACCAAATGCAACCAGAGTGGGAACTAACACAGAATCTTTTGATAAATTGGGAAGCAGCGGTTTATATTCTGAAGGAAATTCATTGAATGAAAAAGACCCATTTCCTTCACCATTCAGTAGCATAGCTCCTGAAGATAATAAAAAGCGAATAAGAAATCTTTAATTCCTATTGATTTAATTGAGCAGATTTAGCTCTCTTATTATTTAATTTTCCACTCCTTAAAATTCTTGGGCTAATTTAAATGCCTGCTTACAAATTCATGCACGATAATAAAAATTTATATTGATATTTTTTAAACATAGATTAGGATTATGCATTGAAAATTGAGAATAATTGAATATTTAGACGTTTTTAATTAAGATATATCTAACTCAAGTTTTGCTATAGATTTTATATAAAGATAAATCAGATAATAATATATTTCTTATAAATTTTGTGTTTAGATAGAAAAGCGATCTTATTTAATATTATTTAATGAGATGCCTATCATCATACTTAGTGATCATAATTTATTTAAATTTAAAAAAGTAAAAATTATTATCAGTTTTCGATAATAAAATGCAAATATATCTAAAAAAAACTGATGGAAAATATTCAGCAATAGAAATAACACCTCAAGAAACTATTTTAAGCTTCAAAATGAAAGTCTGTAAGCTAACCAAAATACCTATCAAAGAATTTTATTTGATTTCACAAGCGAAAATACTACTAGATTCCTATCCATGTCAATTCTATAACTTAAGCCATGGTAAAACAGTTTATCTAAATTTAGCCATAAAAGGTGGCGGATGCGTCAATTCAAGGCCAAAACATATTTTTAACTCAATAGGAACTGACCGAAAAAAAATAAAAGTGTCAACCTCACTTGACAAAATCCCAGATATTGAATCAGCTGCTGAAAATACTTTAGGAAGAACCCCTCAAAATAAAGTAATTACTTCATCTAATTGGATGAATAACGAATTTCAGTATATTTATGATAAAAACTATAATTCAAAGAATTTGTATACTGCTGATCTGGAAATTAGTCAAATTTTATGCAATGAATTCTTAAATATTTTCTTGGATAATATAAACTCTGAATTCGTTCAGTGGATCAAGGAAGAAATCGAACTTAGGGAGCAGAAATTGTTCAGGGACTCTTTCAGATGTTTAAGTCTTAAATCATTCGAGCTGTTAGAGGGCTGCATTTGTGAAGCGATTTTAAGAGGTCTCATTGAGCAGATCATAATTGAAAATAGACTTGACATTATGGTAGAATCTTTGCTTATAGAAGAAGTTGAAACTAAAATCAAGACATCAAAAAGTGTCAATTCGACGAACAATCTGCATATTCAAAGAAAATCAATTCATGAAGAGAGAGTTTCTAATCTTATTTATGAAGAACTACTGACAGATTTTACGAATGGCCTGAATCTTAAAAAGGTTGCAGAAAATCTGATAAGCGTCCATCAATTTGAGAAGAAAAAATCAACTTTAATTCCTAAAAGCTCACTGGTGAGAATTGAAAGTATTGATTTAGCAGAAGATTATGTCAATGAGATGTTTACTCCTGGAGAACATAGCCCAAATGAGTATTCATTAAATTACGGTTGAGAAGAAGAAAAGCTCAATGGAAAAGGCGCCAATAATAGGAGTGAAAAAATAAATAACCTTGCAAAACCAAAAAATGAAAAAGGAAAAAATAAAGAAGTTCCTCACCAGTTCAGCTTAAAAGCAAGCTCTATTATAGAATTAGCTGATGAAAGGCCTGAATTACGAGATATTGTTTGTGATCAAATGCTGGAAGTTGGAAACAGGCAGTGCTTATTGCGTGGAATATTAAATGTGTTTGGAAACATTCCTAAAAATTCAATTTCTATATCCCAAATTGATGGAGCTCGTTTGCAAGAAGATATAACAAGCATGCTTGAAATTATTAATTCCACTGATTCTTACACTTTTCCAAATATAAAGGGTAAATTGCTATCAAAGCAAGCCGAAAGCGAGAAGTTTCTTCACACTAATAAGTTCCCAGTCGATCTAGCCCCAGTTGGAAAATCATCAATTTCAGTTTTGGATATTTCTTTCAAATGAAAATCATGCAGTGAATCAATTCAGCCCATTTCAGGCAGGCCATATAGGTGCTTATGCTTTGATTCAAACGATATTGAGGCTTTTAAATTATTCAACCTAGAACTTTTCAAGGTCCCTACGAGCCAGCCTTATTTGACAGCTGTTTTTATCCAATCAGAAGATTTGAAAAATGAGCTGAAAACATGTATAAAAAGGAATAAAACAGATATTTATAGTTATTTCGAAGATATTTTTGCCGATTTTGGTGAAAAAGTAGAAGCCCCATCTGAATTATGAATTCCAGTCTTCAGAAAGCAAATCAATTATAATATTCCATGGATTGAGGGATATGAAATTCCTCCCCAAGGAAATGGAACAAATAGTCAATATATCAAAAGATGCAAAGAAACTATCGATCTTGAATTGAATGCCAACAATTATTCAGAAAAAGATAATTCACAAATGGCTAAGCAGAAGGGGAAAATTCTTGAAAGCAGCTTTATTTTTGGCTTGACGAATTCAAATGCCAATAAGGGGTTTAGTGATCCATTGTTTTTATGCCTTGTCGAGCAGAAGGACTTCGTTTTGTCTAGCTAATCAAAACAAACAATGTGTGATAATTAAGCTATTTTAGTTTTAATAATAATTGCTGCATCAGCTTTCAGCAAGTCTCTGGATATATACTTTAAATTTTTTTCATGCATATAAATTATAGTTTAGAAAATTAAATTTTATCATTAATAAACCATCGATTGAAAGCTTTCATTTAATTTAATAGTTTAAAAACTTTAACTAAATAATGGATCATTTGAACTTGAAAGTAGCAAGCAAAGATATTAGATCAAAATAGAAATTCATAGTTTGCTGGATCAAATGTTTGTCTTAAAAATAAAAGCCATGCAAAACATACTGAGACTGAAAAAAGAATGAATTCAGCCATAATTCATGGTGGTCAGTTAACTATTATTCAGAAAAAAATATTATATTCTACACAATAGAGCAAAGCTAAACAAGCCAATTTACAATATCCCATTTCTTTTTCTTCTAAAAAATTTGATATTTTAGAATTGAAATATTTAAGATTTCTGTTTGAATTGGTCAACTTTGACAAGTATTTCATCATTAAAAAGCCTGAGAAGTACATAAAATTCAATAAACATATGGTTTCATATACATCAAAGATGCAGCTGATAATAAATCATTCAAAATATCAATCAGTGTAATTGTTATAAAGAGCTTGAATTATTATCATTCCTAAATAAGTGCAAAAATAAATACCCTTTATACCTTCGAGTTTTAAACTAATAAATATAAATAACGCAACTATGAAATAAGAAAAGCATGATATGGCAATAAGCGAAATAAGTGTGACCGAGCTTATCTGATCATTTTGAGAAAGAAATAAAAATAAGCAAGTTTGAGACAAGCAAAAAATAGGTATGCATATAAAAGACACATATCACTTTGATTTATTTTCTAAAAATAGTTGATATATCTCAATAATATTCACACATTCAATGTAAGATATAACTCCACAAAGAATGAAAAGACTTTCTGTCGTCATTTTATTAGCTGCTGTGAATTGATTTGCACATAATAAAATTCTTCCAAGAATCATGAATGGAAAAACTGCTGTCATTCCTGTAAGCTCCATTGCACTCTATAAAATATATCATTTTTAATTTAATTATAGGTTTTGCAAAGTAGAATATTCAGCTCAATCTAATTTTAACTTTGAAGGACTTAAATGCATAGACTATTTCAATAACAGAAAGCTCATGTGTCTCCTATTAATTGCATTTTGTAAATTAATTAAAAATTGAGATGTTAAGTCCTCTAGAAGCTAATAAAACAGGATATCCCATAAAAAGGATAAGACAAATAATAATTTGCAAAATAATTTTGAAATTCTGTCAATAGAGAGTCCTTCTCAATTTTATCGTTTGATTACTCAATCTCACTGCATCAACGCTGATATTGTCAGTTTTTCTGACAAGTATTTCTATCTTTTCTCCTTTTTCAATTACTTTCTCAATATTATCGACCATGATTTCTTTGGCTTTCTCAATTTTATCTTTCAAAACGCTTATCTTGTCTGGGGTAATGCTGAAATACTCCATTTGGGCTCTGATTACTTCTTCAAAATGGCCCTTCTGTGATTCAAAGTCTTTCTCGTTAATTCACTTAAAGAACCTTTCTTCTAAATCATACAGAAATCCGAATGCTGCACCTTTTGAGAATAAAGAATCAGTGATGCAGAGAAATATATAATTTGCATCATTATGAAAGTGGAAAATATAGGAGTCTTCATACAGATAAGAGATTGAAGAATTTGGATGAAGCTGCTTTAGAATAGTTTGTATCATTGGTTGAAAATTTCGAAGCAAAGGATTGATTTCTATGAGAGGAGAAGAACTAGTGAAGCTTGATATAAATACGTAAAGAATTGAAGATGGCATTATATGAGATTTTGGGATTCAGCAAAATAGGAAGAAGAATAATAGCAACATCAGGTATTAACATATAAAAATAATATATGTCCTGGGCCAGATTCCTGTGAACTCAAGGATATTTATTTATTATAGTTCTGTTTAACATCTTTGACTAATTAATAGGCCCACAATATACAAAAAATTGTTTTGGAAAATATTTGATTATTAATCTTCAGTTAATATTTGATATATTTTGGGATCAAAATGATGAATAAATAAAAACCGAGAGAATATGAGAATGTCCATAGGAATCAATATGAAACAAAATTCAATTCATATGAGTGGATTTTTGGTGAATTTAAAGCACATCCAGGTGAAAGGCATTACCTTATTGATCATTTAGACAAATATCCACTTTTAAGCTTCCAATTTATTAATTGCAAAAATTCCATAGAATTCTATGCGCAATAGCAAATAATTATTCAATATTTGTAGATTTCAAATAATAACGAATCTAAAAAGATAGTATGTTTATTAAATTCATTTAAAAACAACAAATTGGTGCTTTCTATGCTTTAATTAAAAGATTGCAATCAAGACACCACAAAATTATCAGAAATCGGTTTGTTGTGCATAGATTAAATATGGTAATATTAGCTTATAATTTTATCTATAACTGATTCTTTTCAAGACTTATGACAGAGCTATTAATTTTGCTAGTTTAATAGCATATATTTACTTTTATGGCCAAAAATACTAATCAATCTGAGCATCCAGAGCATGAAAAAGAGATTCGATTGCATTTCAAAGCATTGCACTTTTATATAGACTGCTAATACCCAAATTAAAAATAAGAATATTAACTTAATAACTTATTTTTATTTGAAAAAGTCAAAATAATTATGCAATATCAGACAATAGCAAAATAATTTGTTTAATGCTAACAAGGTTGATTAAAATATTTTGAAATGGTTTTATTAATACTAGTAATCTATTGAAGAGCATATTTAGAAAACAATTTTTATATAAAAAGGTTAAGACTAAATTAAGATTCAATGCAATCTTTTTATAAATATTAATTAAGTCAGACAATTGATGAAACCAATATCATATCTCACTTCATTTCTGTTGAAATAAAATGGAATTAGGCTGGTTAAATTTAACGGTAAGTACTGGACATAAAGCAAAAAAGTTTAACCAATTTAAAGTCATATAAATTTTAAATAGCAAGTAGCTTAATTAATAAAAAAGTTTTTCTTCAAGCTTTGAAAATCATTGTTATAAAATATAAATGGAAAGAGATCCAAATCAAAATGCATCAGCCTCCGTCCCAGGAACACAAGCTAACGTATAATAAACTTAGGAAAGTGAACAAAAATTAATTAGCGAGCAGCGTGTGAATCCAATTGATAGGCTAAGAGCTGAGTTGAGGATTAAAAATAAGGCCTTAAAGAGATGGCATAAAAAGGTGATCATCAGCAAAGTTAAACGCCAAATCAAAGATGAATTGAAAAGTGGGACCCAGAATCCATCATATGTCACTCAAGCGTTTTCCATAATATCTTCGAATCAGTCTGATTTGTCTCAAGAGCTCCATGCAAAAATATTAGATTTGTATACAGAATTTAAAATGGAGGATAAATAATTCAATGCTTTTAATCTAGAGTAAATGATTACCCTGCGAACTCAATAATGAGGCAATCCAGATCTAAGTTTAAGAAGAATTTTATAAGATGGTTTGAAATCAACCCTCTATTATTTTTATAATTTTATAGATAAAAACCAATTAATGGAAATCGAAGTATGAGATTTTCTTATTAAGAAATTATAAAATGATGAGTTCTTGTATTAGTTTAAGATTTAATTTAAATTTAATTTATTACGAACAGCGTGGTTTATGTATCTTCGCCAAATAAATCCACACAATTTAACGAGGCATTTAAAATTTCAATTGCTGAGTAGCTTAATTGCTCTAAACTTTTTAATAAAGCATCAGAATGTCAATTTGATGAGCTTCTCTTACTCTGCTACCATAAAAGTGCCTCTCAGGTCTTAATGCATATATCAGATCGTAAAAGATCTTACACTCTGACACCAAAGGTACTCTTTCGGTAAGGAATTCGGTTGTTGATAATCCTTTACATTAAGCTTGAAATTAATTTTTAAAAATACCAGAGGAAAAGCAGTCAAATTATAGCTATATTATAAATTCAAATTTCTTTAATTATGCCTTAATTAATTTCTTCTTTTATAATTGCAAAAAGGGTGATAAATTAAATTTGTGTTAAATTCGAATGACTTCAGTTCCAGAAAGCCAAGATTGCAGCGATGATTTGTATAGAACAGCAGAAGAAAAATTCCACCATTCAATAGAAGGATTTTTAGTTAACTATCTAAAAGAAGAAGGCTCAAAGACACTTGATGAATTAATCCAACACACAACAGAAAAATTAGAATCGCTCCGAAATCCAAAAGGTGGAAAATATAAAAAAGACCCAGCAGCACTGGTACAGACCGCTCTGTCCAAGAAGAAAGCATTTTCAAAAGATCAATCAGGCAACTGAATACTCAATGTAAGGTTAAAATAGAGTGATTCAGTTTTTAAATTTGAAGTTGAGCAAGTAAAACTTATATCTGAAAATATCAAGCAAAAGAAGGAAAAACATCAGAGCATCATGAGTCTTTTAAGCTCAGAAACAACTGTCAATTTGTTTGAGAAGACTGTAGAACAAGATATCACCGAAACTCTCAGAGAGCTGGATATGATTTTTGCAACAGAGGTAGGAGGCCAAAGGCAGCATCTAACTAATATTATAGAAGAGCATCTTGATTCTCTGGACGATCCAAGTGAAGTAATTTAATATTTTTTGATCTCTTACAAGTTATTCGAAAACAATTGCTTGCAATTATCATAATAGTATTTATTAATTCGATTAAAAGATAATTAGATAAAACTTATTGCTTAAGTTATGCTTATAATAGGGAGTTACGTATAATTATGAAGAACGAAGAGAAAGAAGTTAGTGAAGAGGTTGTATTTTTTCAGTCCATCATTAAGCGAAAAGCCGACACTGTTGATCCCAACGTGATTGATGACGATCTCATCAGGAAATATGTAAAAGAGTGAAATGCCGAGCGAAAGGTATATGGGATGGATGATATGCCGTTTTCTGACCTGCTTGAGCTTCGCTTAAGCTTTCAAAACATTTTAAAGATCCAAAATCTTCGTGGCCTTACGAGTCTTAAAAAGTTATGCCTTGACAACAACATAATCACCAAAATAGAAGGCTTGACTGAAGACCTAGTCAATCTTGAATGGCTTGATCTGTCATTCAATAATATAAAGGTTGTTGAAGGCTTAGAAGAGCTTGTTAACCTCACTGATTTAAGCTTATTTCACAACCAAATTTCAGAAGTCAGAGCTCCCTCGCTTGATTCATGCAAAAAGCTCAACGTAATTTCTTTAGGGGACAATATGATCACCAGCTATGAAGCAGTCATCCCTTATTTGCGCACCTTCCCAAATCTGCAAGTTTTAAAGCTAGAAGGAAATAAAATTTGCGAGGACTCTGGCTATAAAAGCTACGTTATTGCATTTATTTCGCAGCTGAAATATTTAGATTATGTCCTATTGGAGCCTCAAGAAATTCAGCGAGCGAAAGAAGACCACAGAGGTGAAGATTTAGGCGTAAAAGATGCACAAGCTCAACAAGAAGAGCTGGAACGAGAATTAATCGAAAAAGCCAAAAAAGAGCTTGATGATGCCTTTATTGGTGGCACTCACAAGTTTTTGGAGCATTTGAAAGAAGAATTTGAAGATGAAGAGAAAAAAATATGCGTGCTTCCGGAGCAAGACAACCAATATGCAGAATTTGCTGAAAAAGTAAATGCGAGGATCCAGGATTTCCAAAAGACAATAATTGAAAAAAATGAAACAAGGCTACAAATAATTGATAAATTCAAGAGATCAGTTCAAAAAGCTGAAGATGAAGTAGAAAACGAAGCAATCAAACTGATTGGGAACTATGAGAAAGAAGAAAAACAGTCCATGAGAATTTTTGAACAAGACCAGGAAGTTGATGAAGATGTGCTGAGAGATTTAATACCGAAAATTGACGATTTGGAAGATGTGCTGATAGAAAAAGAATTGAGTCTCGTGGAAAGGTTGAATGAAGCAATTGAAAGGTTTGACAAGAAGATGAAAGATATAGTCTCAGAAATTAAAGAAGACACTAAGAATTTTTCAGAAGCGATAATAGGATTGATGGATTTGTACTTTGGAGAGCTTCAAAAGATCAAAGATGAGCAGATCAAGCTGTTTTATGCAGAAAATGTGAATATGGATAACTTCACTCCAGAACAAAAAGAAGTTTATCAAGACAGAGAAGGGCTTCTAAGTGCTCTTACTAATTTGCAGGATGACTATAAAGAACAGATTGGAACTGTGGAAGATGAAATCACCAAAGCTTACGATGGTGAGATGGAGAAGTTTATTGAAGAGTTCAAATATGAAAAGCATGAAAGGAACAGAACGAGAATAAGAGAAATCATGGAACTCTCTCAAGAAAAAAGAGAAATTATAGAGAAAACTTTATCTGAAGATATAAGTTAAATATGATTGAAAGTTTATAAATGAAGTTTATAAAGATAATTATCTTTGAGTTATGAATTATCCAAATTTTAATAACCGATTTTTATAATTACTTTTAAAATCTTGTAGTGTTATAAATCTTGTATTGTTCTTCCAATAGCTGAGACAATTCCATAAGCAAGTTTGATCTCTCCACCAGCTCATTTTCACATTTCTCTTGAAACCCCACCAATAAATGTCTGATTTCATCTTTACTTCATTTTGAATTCTTTTTATGGTGATGATGCCCCATAATGGAATCAATTTTATCAGCTTCCTTTAAATTTGCCTCAGAAAGGCATTCAACTGCTGCTAGCTTTTTTGTAACATCAAAAAGCTGAATCAGCTCAACCCCGGTCTTCTTATCTTGCACTGTAAAAATGCCAGCCTGGATGCTTTCTTTTATTTGAGAAATAAATTCTGGCACAAAAATACAAGTTCCAGGTCTTTCCCAAAGCAAAACAATTTTTCTGAGCTCTTCCAATAAATTTTCATTTTCTGTGTCAACAAGATGCCTTATAGCATCCTCTAAAATTGATGAAAATTCTAACAAATATTGGCTTCCTCTATCATCTTTTGAGCTTTTAATGAGAATGTCATTCATTACAAAGAGATAAGCAAGCTTTTTTTTATCATCTTTTTGCTGGATAAATTCTTGGAACCATAAGGATGTGAGAAAATTAGAAGAAGACTCTTGATGAGCAAGCATGATGTCAGAAATTTCAAAGATCTTGTCTTTCGAAGTAGAAATACTGCGAGTTGAGTTTGTGAATTGAATTCTCGCCTCTTCCATTTATTTATTATTTAATTTAAAAAATGGGGGTTAAACGATTTAAATAAGCAGATCCCATTTAATTTTTTAACTTTTAATATGAACTAACAATAGACTATATCTACTTTAAAAGATTTTTATAATTTTAATGAGTTTATTGAAATTTAAAACTATTTAATACATCTCTGGAATTAATATTATCATATAAATAAATGTAAAATTTGAACTTGCTTTAATGAGAATCTTTCAAATAAAACCCTTTATTTAATGCAGATTTTACAATAAAAGAAGGAGTTAATGCCAGGAAAGTTAAAAATATATATTAAGATTGCGAATTATTATTATCTTATAAAACAAAAATCTTTAACTGAATTTTGTTTAACTAAATTATTACGATTATTTTGCATATATATAATAAATTTTGATAGTTAAATTATGCATTTTATAAGAAAATTTTTTGTAAAAATGAAATTTATTAGGCCAATTTAATATTTTGCAATAAACTTTGACATACCTGAGTTAAATTTGGCACAATAAGCTTAGTTATTACCAATTTAAATCTTTAATAATAAAGTTAGAATTATAGATTATCATAAGCAGAATTGATTCAAAAACTTAAAATTTAGTCCAATCTCTATTATCTATTTCAGGAGGCTACCTGAAACAAGTAATCACCTAATAATTTGGAATTAATTGAATTCTTCAAGGGAAGATTTAAAAATTTCCGAACTTGATAATTTTGAATGTCATAAAATCCTGATGCACTTTTCCGTTAAGAAATCTACAATGCTTCACTCTTCATTAGAATCTTTAATTTGAGCTTTGCAAGAGCTTGCCTTGAAAACTCAGCCTAAAGTCATAATCTCCATTTAAGAATTTAATGTTAAATTTTGCAACATTCACTAAAATTGCATGGAACTTATATGAGGCCATGGCTGTGAATAATTTTAATGGAAGAAGAAATTTTGGAAACTTCAAATTTCGAAGGAATAGCTCATAAGCTCACTTGGGTCAAATGCACAAGAATGCTAGAAATTGTGGAAAATGTGATTTTTGGGTCATTTTCGAATTTATATAGGGAAAGGAAAAAAAATTCGTCTTTCCACAATTTGAACCAAAAAATAGCCCAGGTTTTTCTGCATCTTATTATTTCGCTTCAAATTATAAGATTCAACTGAGGTACAGATTTTAAATCCGACAGGTATGCAGAAATCCATTGAAATGTTTTAGGCTTTGCAAATATAGACCAAATTTGTGTTTATACAAAGCTCTTAGACTGGTGTTTTATCGGCTATACTGGCTTAATTTTTTTATCTGTTGTTTCACTGCTAATAATAGCAATAAGAAGCTATAAAGATGAAGAATATAAGTCCCATTTTCTTTTGGTCCCAAGTGCACTCATATGGTTTCTCTCAACAATTGGGTTTATTCCAGCAATATTGATTTTTATGATGGCCTTTAAATATTCAGTGATGAGTCAAAATGAGATGTCTGAATATGATTCATGCACCGAATGCAATTTAAATTATGGCTGATTTGGCATTTTTGCCTCAACAATAAGCTTACTAATACTCCCATTTTTAGTATATGGGAGTGAAATTTTTCAAGCAGAATTGAGGCACACTTTTGCGTTAAGAAATTTAAAAGCAAGAGCTCATTCAATTTTAAACATTGATATGGCGATATTTTCCTTCATTTTGCCAATTATTTATGTATTTCTGAATCATGTTAATTCATATTTCCACAAAACAGCTCTTATTGTATGCCCATTATATATTATTTTAAAAACACTCAAATACAATCCTTACTACAACCTATTTTCTAATATGGTAATCATTTCAAGAAATTTAGGAATTTTGCTTGTGACTTTAAGCTTTATTATTGGCGATGCGGTTGATAATTCATTGGTTCCAATAATTTTTTTTTGAATCGTTAATCCTATAATATTCCTTATAGTATTAACATACATTAACAAAAAGCTACAAAACCGAAATAATGATAAAAATTTTCTATCAAGCCAGTATGACTTTGAAATTAATTTCAGATGTGCGCTGATGAATGAGACATCAGAAGATCCATTGGAAACACTTAAAGAGTTTGAAACAGCATTAAAGAATCCTTGATTTCAAGCAGATAAACTTTTTATAATCTGGCAAGCAAATTACTGCCTTTATGTTCTTAAAAATGAAAGGCTTGCCAGAATTAGACTTCATAAAATTTTTCATTTCAATTCCTCAATTGAGGGCTACTACCAAGAATGAGCAATTTCTCGGCTTCTTGAAAAAAACAACATAGGAAAATATGAAGATATTGGGACAATTTTTTATTTTTTGGAATTAGAAAAAATAAAATCCAAGGACAAAATTTTATGCAATAAATTAGCTGATTTTTGGAATGAGGTTGCATCTCCGAAGCCCAACTTTGATAGGCTTGAAGTATTAGCGAATCATGTATCAATCAATTTGAATGCCGTAAATAAAGGATACTCTTGTCTCACAAAGAAATTTCCAAACAGAACTGCATGTCATGATCTTTATGGAACTCTTCAAATAAATATATTAAGAAATCAAGAAAGTGGAAGCATTATGCTATTAAAAAAAG
>CATKHM010000854.1:0-13242 GCA_949751825.1 Blepharisma undulans | reverse complement strand
TTTCTTCCAATTTTTTGACAGCTGGCTTTTGTGATAACTCATTCAATTTATTTGCAACTACATTTCCTGCTTTCACAGATGATTTATATGCTTTATTTAGCCATCCTTTAAGTCCTTTCTTAGGCTGGCTACTCGCTTGAATGATTTGCTCCTCCGAGTTTTCTGGTAACTCAGAACAATTAACAACCTCTTCTCTATTCTTTGCTTCTTCAGTTGGGTTTTCTGCTTTAATTTCTTCTGCTTGTCTCTGATGATCATAATCTCCAATCATTATTCCAATTTCATGGGGAAGAAAATCTTCTTCAAATGGCTCATTTTTTGAGACCACTTGGAGCATCGATCTATAAAATGATGCTGCACGTGTACGGTATTTTATGTCTATTGGAGTGCTTTGATCCATATCGTAATACGCCAAGTATTCTTTAAAAGCTGAGTTTCCACCTGCAGCCATCAGCCTGAGTTGATCTATGTCCCAAAGATCGTGACTTTTTGGTTTTACAATGCTGATAATACCAAGATTTGCGTGAATAGAAGCACAGGTTGAACAGATTAATATGCCATGATTGATTGATGTAAATTCTGGGTTAGAAGCATCGCAATCCATGCATTGGGTATTTTGTGGATCTTCAGAAAGCCTTTGAAACACTTGCCGTATTATCTCATCTGATTGCATATTGATTTTTTAAAATCAAAAAGTATTTATTTAAATAAATAATTACTTTAGATATAAAATCAAAAATATTTCAAATAATAATCATTATGCTTCTTTTTTGGGCATATTTATTATTATGATCCTTCAAAGATGCCATAGAGTTAATTAACCATCTTACTCCTAATAGATTTCTTATTAAATAATTTTCACAAAAATTATCAAGAGAGATGGAGAAAGATAAGAGTATGATTAAAAGTCCTTTATTAGGAAAATCTGCAGGAAAACAAAGTCAGTTTGAACTGCTCAGTTTTCGATCAGAAATTGATTCTGTGCCAGCGAATCTCGACTCAAATTGAGTTCGCTGTGCTACATGCTCAACTATGTTGGCTTATTCCAGAGATATGCATATTGCAAGATGCCCAGTGTGCAGAAATTTAACTGCAATTAAGCCTGTATCTCAAATGGTTTGTAGCAGATGTGAACAAATTTTGCTATTCCCTTCAGATGTTAAGGTAGTCACATGCACTTGTGGTGAATCATATGAAGCATATAATGGCAATGCAAAGCACATATAAAATTTGCATAGAGATATTTTTAAACTCTTATAATTAATCTTAATTTTGACAAAATTAGATTGTCTCCTTTTTAAATAAGGAGTTGTTTTGACTGAAATTAGCAAGAATTAATATTATATGACTTAATCAGAGTTGAAAATATAATATATCAGATGGCAATTAAACATACTTGCTACTGTTTAACATTTTTAAACATGATAAATAAACTTTAGCTTGATTTTATTTGCTTCCCTATAAATAATAGTAAAGATAAGCATTATAAATGGAAACTCAAGAATTTGCCACTGAGGACGTAAGAAGTGTGGTCGATAAAATAAGAAGGATCATGCTTGAAGATGGCACCCCAGAAACATCTGCAGAGTCTCCTTTACCTCCTAAAATTGAATCCCCGGAGCCTCAGCCTAAAAAACAGCCAAAACCAGCTAGCAGAAAAGCAAAAACTCAACAGCTCAATGGAGCTATCTCCCAAAAAGTCTTTGAAAAGACTACCCTTGCAAGAATGCGTGCTTATCAGCAACGCCACGAAGACAAAATTAACAAAGCTCAGGAGTCTAGAGAAAAGGAAAAAATCGGAAATTTTCCATACTCACCTGCCATTAATAGTAATTCAAAAAAGATAATTGGCCGATGCGCACCAATTTACTCTCGTGTGCAAGAAATTATCGAAGATAAAAACAAGCGTATAGAAGAGCTAACCGAGCAAGCCAAAACGAAAAAATTGGCTGAAGAAAATAAAGAGCTTACATTCAAGCCAAAAACTTGTGAAAGCACAAGTAGGAAGAGAACAACAGAGGAGTATTATAATTACATGAATAAGTGGAAACAAGTCAGAATGGAGGTACAAGAAAGGGAGAGAGAGGCTAAAGCAAGAGTGGAAAAAGAAACAGCAACTTTTAAACCACAAATAGATGAAAAATCAATAGAAATGACCAAAAATATGATACCATTTCATGAAAGAATGGAAAAAGAAATTAATAAAAGAAAAGCGCAACAAGAAGAATGAAGCAAAGTCCCATTGTACAGTTTTACACCAGATATACCGAAAGACAGCAAGCCACGTGAAAATGTGTTTGAAAGGCTGTTCACAAGAAATTTGATATATAGTAAATCTCCTACGCCAAGTAAATCTCCACCTCCGCCGAGTAAAAGGATAAGCTCGAAGTCACTCAACGAAAAAGAACTTAAAAAAGTTCTGAAGCTTGCTGGGCAAGACGAATCTTATGAAAGTGTCGAAAAGACAAAAACTGAGGTAAAAATACTAGTTGAAAATGAAGAAAAAAGCGAGAAAACAGAGAATTTAGACATCTTAAAAGATTTGACAGAGAGTTTATTATTTTAGACAATAGTTTAGTAATAAGGAGATTATTAAAAGAATAAAATATTAATTTAATAATTCTAAAGTTAATAAACGACTTATTTTCCTAGCTTTTTGAAGCTGCATCTCTTATCAGCTTTGCTTCATCAAGAATTTTGGGTATAAATTGTTTTAAGCATGATTGCTGACATTCACGAAATGCGGAATTTCCCTTTTGTTTCATTATATCCTCACATTCTTGCATACAATTTGAGCTGTCTCGCTCCCTGAGTCTATAAATTTCTGAATACTTTAAGCGGAATAAGTCTTTGTTTTTGATACATTCATCATTGTCTTCCATCAAACATTTCATTTCTGCAGCTTTGAATTGTGATAAAGCTGCATCAAGATCTTTTTTGGCATGATCGTACTGACTATTTAAATTTTCTTGCATCTCAGAATCCGATTTTTATAATTAATAGATAATTTCATTTCAATAATTAATAAATGGATTATTCAGTATAATTTAAAAAAATTCTTAAATGATAATTACTTGATTTTTATTAGATCGAAATTTTATGATAAGACTGACGTTTTGCAAATATATGATAAAAGATTTTCGCGGATTAAGATATTTGTTTTAACAAAATTCGCAGATTCTATAAAATTTTATTAAAGGATAAAAGATTTTAGAAAATGATGCCTAAATAAAGAATCTATATATATTATTTTAATAAATTGTTTATCTATATTATCATTAAAATTTAGAAATCATTATAGAAGTCAAATTTTATCGCTATCTGTCTAGGATAAACTTACCATGTCTTTTCATTTAAAAAATTAATTAAAATTTTAATAATTTATTTCGACTAAAATATACATTAATGATATTTTTGTGAATTTTCATCAAGCGGAATTCTGCTGTTAAATTCCTTTAATTCAACTTTATGCTTATATAGCAAATGCTCATTTTCTAAAATTTTGATCAATGATTCTTTTCTTTGCAATTCTCTATCCTTTTCAGCAGCTTCTCTTTCTTTTAAGCTTAATGATTCTGTTAATCCTTTTATTACACTGATGACTATGTCAGCAATGTCTGTATCTTCTGGATTTCCATTATAAGGAAAATTGTTCACAAACTCTCCGATCTTTCCTATAGAACTTTGATAAAGCTTTATCTCTTCTTCTAATTCCTCAATCCTTTGTTTCTGTAAAGTTTCCAAGTCCTCTAAATCTGAGACTCCACGGATATTTGCCAGTGTTTCATACTTTCTTTGTAGGCTTTCTAATTTCTCGCTTTTCATCCTCAGCTCTTCACTGACATTAAAAATTTGTGATCTTAATTTATTATTCTCATCCTTCAGCCTTGCATGCATTTGAATTTTCTGTTTTAAATTATTATGTCCTGCAAGCTTAGAAATTTCTTTTGAAAGATTATCAATTTCAGATTTCAATCTTTGGTTTTCTTTATTTGAAATATTAAACTGATCTTGCCAATCTTCTATAGATTTTTCAAGATTATATTCAACATCTTGCAAGTGTTTCAGCTCCTTAAGAATTTGTTCTCGGCTTTGAACTGAGATTCTCATTTCTTCATTTTGATGCTCAAGTTCTTTTTGATATCAGTTACATTTTGACTTTAAATTCTCATAATCTAGTAATATTTCCGGATGAATATTTGGCTGATTTTGAGACCCTCTGCTTTTTAAAATAGAGTTTTCTTGCTCAAGCTTTTCAATTAATATTTTCATATCATAATTCGTAGAATCCAAATATTCATTTTCAGCCTCCAAAATGTCATTTTGAGTAATAATTTTTTCAAACTGCTCTTTAGTTCGATCAAGCTCATCAGTTGTCTTTTCAAGCATTTTTTCTAAGTTAAAGCTCATTTCTTCTAGATATTTTAATTGGCAGTTTTCTTTGCGAAGAGTATCAAGCTCACCAATCATATTTTTTACTTTTATTTCTAATACCCTTATCGTGCCATCTTTTATCTCAATTTCGTTGATTAAGTTATCAATATCTTCATTATTGTTTTTTTGAGGAGTAGGTTTATAACTTCTAACTGAACTCAGTAAGTTTTCACTTTGCGGATCATAAATTTTTGAGCTAATTGATGAGCGAGATACACTAAAACAATCATTGATGCTCTGCTTATCTCAATCTACTTCCATTTTCATAGGATCCTCAGCCACTTTATCACATACACTCAAAATATTGGTTTTTTCTGCCAATATATTTTCCAATTCTTCTACTTTTCTTTGATACTCACCCAATTCCTCATTTATTTTTTTGCGATTTTCTCTTTCTGGTGTGCAGATTAGTTCTCCATGTCTATATCTTGAATAATCAGTTAGCAATGCATGCAGCTGTTCTCTTTCCTTAATGCTCTTCTTTAAACTTGCATGGAGTTTTTCTGTGAATTCTAAATTTTCTTTTAGTCTGTAATTAAGCGAATTCAAATCTTCTTTGAGTTCACTTTTGAGTCTTTGAATATGCTCTTTTAAGGTATCATTTTCTACAAACAGCTTTGCGGCTATAGGATGATTATCATTAATTCGCTTGACAGAAATGAGTTCTTCCCTTAATTCATCACTGGTTTGAGAATTTAAAGCTGATCCTCCTTTTTGGAGTCTTTTGATAGCTTCTTCTCTGAATTTTATCACCATTTTGTCGGATTCGATTTTTTTTTCGTATTTTTCCAGGGTTGACATTAGGGCGTGGATTAGATTTTCTCGGCTTTGAATTTCCTGCTGCAGAACAGACTCGCTTTGAAGACGAAGCTTTAAATTTTGTTCGAGTAAAGCTTCGATTTCTTTAACTCTTTCATTGAAAGCGTATAACGAATAATTCGAATGATCTCCTGATACGCAGCCTTGACAATCTGCATTCTTAAGCAGTTTGGCATTGTTTAATTGAATTTTTAAATTTTTGACTTCTTCTCTTAGCTCTTTAATTGTCCCAACAGTATCTTCATTAATTACAGCCTGGTTCTTCACCAATTTCGCTCTTTCAGCAAATCTCAGAGTTGAAAGAGTTTCTCCAAAACACGTAGAAGCAGCACTCACATTTGCAATTATACAAGTTTTCGAATTTCCTCCTAATGAATCTTTAAGCAAAAATGTAAGCTTAGAGTCTCGATAATGCACATGTCTGCTTTTCCCTTCAGATATATCAACAAGTGAGTTAATTACATTTCCCAGTGTTGATAAAGATTTATTTATCATACTTGCTTCTTTTAATCTTTCCCCTTTGGCTTCAGTTGATTTCTGCCTTTCAGATCCCGCTAAATCAATTACATGAAACAAGCTTGACCTAAAGTTTCACAAGTCATCTTTTTTTTCTTTGCTTTCAATAGCCAATGTAAATACTGAATGAGACCTTGAGCTTTCTTTATTCATTGATGTAGCCCCAACATGACGATTTTTTATGCCTGTATTCAACAATTCAAAAGTTTCTTCAAAAGATAATACAGTTTCTTGTTGTAAACCTTCGATATAAACTCCTTTTTTAATGTCTTCTCTTATTTGGAGTCCTCTCTGCTCAGGCAATAAAAGATCATTAATCTGCTCGTTATAAATTTCTAAAAATGAGCATTTCAGCAAAAATTCAACCCCGCTGCATCTTTTAATTTCTTTTTTGACGGAATTAAAAATAAATTCCAAAGCACGCGGTAAAAGCCCTCTTAGGTTATAGTCATTAGTGTTAGCAGATAGTAGGTTTAAGCTTGAGGGTCCTAAAATTGTGTGTGTTTTGCCAGAACCTGTTTGCCCATAAGCAAAAATAGTGCCATTATACCCTGCAAGGCAACTTGATGCTATGGGCTGGCCAATGACTTCAAATAACTCTTCTTGTGTGATATCTTGATCTCCAATGAAATCATATGTGAATGTTTTTATATTTGATTTGGTTTCAATTGAGATAGAGCTCATTGAAAGATCCACTTGAATACATTGCTTTCCCAAACATTCTGTCTTCTCTTTATTGCTTAAAGGCCTTACGCGGATTGCTACTTTGACGTTGTCGTTTTCTGGCATGTTTAAAATATGAATTTGAAATTCAGGTAATATGATGCTAAAAATGGATCAAGCTAAAGATCATTTAGTAGAATAAATATTCATGCGGAAAATTATTTGGACGATTATAACTTTAACAATATAAATAAAATTTAAATCACTTGTTTATTTTTACAAAAGTCTTTGGAATTTTATTAATTATTTTGAATTTGATTTATCTAAATCGTAGTGTATGTATTATCAAGAATTCTGATATTTTTTATTTATTACCAATAAACTTTTATTATGAATAGGTAAAATGAAGTAAATCTAATTAATTTTTCAATTAAACAATGAACGATTTTGCTAGGATTATTTCTCATCTACAAACAGTAGAAGAAGGAGGCGATCTTCAGTCTCAAGATCTATTTGAAATTATTGACACTTTGCAGGATTCATTCCGAAACAGTGCATCAAGAAAAAATCTGAAAATTTGCTTTGGATCAATTTTCTCAGGTCTGCTGACTTTATCCAAAAGATTGCCAGAAGTAAACCTCACTTAGACTGATCAATTAATTTTTGAAGTTTTTAGAGGATTTGGACAAGAAGGATATGATGTAACGCAGATCCTGATAAAAGAATTCGAGAAAAGAACTGACGAGCCCACACTGATAAAACTAATTAGCTTAACACGAATGGCATTAGATTCAATGCCCGCTGGAAAACGAATATCGACTTCTGTCAAGTTATCTTCAGCACTCAATTTAATTAAAGATTTCTTGAGTTCTGAAACAGATAAAAACTCAGTCAACGAAATTTTAAGCACAATAGCACCATCAACGACAAATTTTGGGAATCGTGAATTGACATATAATGATAAAATTATGGTCATTGAGCAATGAATTTCTGATGAACCTTTATTGAGAGACAAAACTACCAATGCATGAGTAAAAATAAAAGGGATAGAGATGATTGACTTTTTGAGCAAACCAACAAATATGTCGTTATTGGTGGATTTTATATTCAAAATCACACCTAGCAGAATGCTTGAAGAAGATGCTGCTATAAAGACTGTGAAAGCTTTGATTCATCTTCATAATAGTATTTTGATAATGAAATTTCAGACATACGATCCTGTTCAGCTTATAATGGAATGCATTCATCGAGGTCTTCAGTCATCTACGGATGAAATTAGAATAATGATGGCTTGCAAAGTCCTTGATTATTGGATGAAAAAAGATTTGGAAAAATCAATCCCTATTTTTTTATCTTTGCAAACAGGTCTCTTATTAATTGAGCACATATATATCGGAGCAGTTCAACATTTTTTACATTTTACCATTATATCAAACCAATTATTTTCAGATAACTTAAAAGAAATGATCCATTCTACCTTATTAACTCCATTCCTGAATCGAATATTTCAGCTTCTCAATGCAGAAGGATGCATAGATAACGACATTTATTTAATAAAGCTAAAAGGAATTTCTGAATTTTTTGAACAGCTCTTTGCAGAAGCTTTGTCGATCCCAAATAACGCTGATGCTGATGAAGTCCGCGAATGTGAAAATAAAAATTTATTAAGTGGAGCAAGAAATTTAACAGAATTTTTATTTGTCGAAAATGGAGCACTTCTTGTGAGAAATATTTTAAAAATTGCTTTTACTGATTTCAATGATTCTTCTGATAATGAAATTAGATATGCTTATCTAAACTTGATTACACAAATTTTGATTAGTTGTAGAGAAGGAGCACTTCAATCAAGAGCATCTCGTTTAATATCGCATTTCGATAGAACAACTCTGAGGGCAATTCAACAAATTCTTTCAAGATTTGCCATAGGGCCAAGGGTAAAGCAAGTCAAGCTCAATGCTTTTGTGGTAGAAAGACCAATAAGTTTGGATATGCTTACAATAATAAGGGTACTGGCACTTATTTTGGAGCTGAGGCCTGCATTAATTGATGAAGTTGAATCTGGTTGTTGAAATTCTTTATATATGTGACTATTTGTGTTTAAAACAAATAATATGCTTTGCTCTCTTATGAACAGGCTGACTAAACTCTTTATAGAAAACGCGGAGATGAACTTAATAAGACAATTGCTGCTAACACGGGGAATGATGCATAAAATAATTACAGCTGCAATTGAGCCAAACGAAAATCCTTCTGAAAAAGATTTCCATTTTTGTGCTAAAGGAATGGTTAATTCAATTATTTTTTATGTAAATAGTCATGATAATGCTCTGTCAAGAGATATACAAGCCTATGTAATGTGACAAAAAATACCAAAGAAAGAAAGAGTGAAGGGCTTTGGTTTCGAGAAGAAAAGAGTGAAAGCAGTTTCTGTTGATAATGGACCAAAGCATAGGGTCTCAAAATTAAAAACAAACAAATATTAACTATTAAGCTTTATAAATGAAATGAAATTCAAAAATTTAATGTTTATGATAATTAAATAATTAATTGAAAATGATTTTGGGAGATAGAATAATGATGTTGCGCAGCAAATGTTTTATTTGGCTTTGATATTGAGTGAGCTTAATTTTTAGAAGCTATCCTTAAACTTACCCAAAATCTATCATCTCTTGACTTGAATGTGCTATTTTATTAGCACTACTGATAATTTTATCAATTATTTTATTGATTTATGAAGGCATCTCAAGTTTCAAAATTAAATATTTAAACAGTTTTTATAATATCTAAATATAAGCTTTTAAATGGCAGATTCAGATCCAGAATTGAATAGCACTGCCTCAAGCTTTGCGTTTACAGAAGAAGTAAATCCAGAACTTTTAGGACTTGATCCCCATGCTGACAAAGAGCAATACCATAAAGATAAAGTTTGCACTATTTGCAAAGATTCCTTTGGCATAATGAAACATAAATATCGTTGCAAGTTTTGCTGAAGAGGAGTCTGTTCGAAATGCTCTAAACAAAAAGCAATAAATCCAATAATTGGTGGTCCACAAAGAATTTGCGATACATGCTTTCCTAACTATATAGAAAAGCTTTCAAAGGTTTCAGTGAAAATGGATGAAATCAATAGGACAAGGCAAAATTCTCTCGCAATTAGCCAAGAAATATTAAGTGTGATTCAACAAAGAAATAAAGAACAAATGACAAAAAAGGTATTAGAAGAAAAATATAATTTACTTGAAGCAGAATTGGAAGATGGACAAATTATATATGAAGGTATCGAATTTATTACTAAAGATATTGAAGTTAAAAAGCAAGAAAATGAAGAACTTTTAAAACAAATTGAACGAATAGAGAATGATAAAAAGCATTTTTCTCATTATAAACCTTCTAAAAAGCAAGAAGGAAATGTAGATCATTTTAAAATTAAAGAAATGAATGATAATATTGTAAATATCAGAGAAACAAATCAAATTTTGGAACAAACGTTAAATGATCTGAAAGAAGATGCAGAAAAAGTTGTGAGAAAGAAAGAAGAACTTACCGCATTAGCTATATTGCTAAATGAGAGGCGTGAAGAAAGAGATAAGCTCATAAATTTAAAGAATTAACTGTATAGATTGAAAATAATCTATTATCAAATAAGTGATTTATATTTTTTTAAAATAGTCTCAATGAAAATATGCTATTTATCAATTAAACTTTCGGATTGTCCTTAATTCAGAACAATTCAGTATGCTTTATGCAGCAGTTAAAACTTAGAAAATTAAAATGATTTAAAATTTCTATAATCTCTTAAAAGGGATAATTTAATGGTTGATTTAGATTCGGAGTTGAATAGTAGCTCATCAAGCTTTGCGTTTACAGATGAAGTCAGTCCAGAGCTTCTAGGTCTTGATCCTCAAGCTGACAAAGAACAATTCAATAAAGACAAAGTCTGTATTGTCTGTAAAGATTCTTTTGGCATACTGAAGCGCAAATATCAGTGTAAGTTTTGTTGAAGAGGAGTTTGCTCAAAGTGTTCCAAGCAAAAAGCAATAAACCCAATGCTTGGTGGGCCACAAAGAATTTGTGATACATGCTTTCCTAACTACATTGAAAAGCTTTCAAGAGTTTCAGTGAAGTTGGATGATATAAAACCAAGGCCAAGTACACTAGAAATTAGCCAAGAAGTGTCAAGTGTGATTCAAGAAAGAAATAAAGAATGAATGATGAAAAAGATGCTAGAAGAAAAATATAATTCACTTAAAAGAGAATTAGAAGATGGACAGATTATCTATAAAGGTCTTGAATTTATTACCAAAGATATTGAAATTAAAAGACAAGAAAACGAAGAGCTTTTAAAACAAATTGAAAAATTGGAGAATGAAAGGAAGGATTTTGGTCACCATGAAGATTCTAAACAACAAGAACGAAATGTAGATGGTCATAAAATTAAAGAAATGAATGACAATATTGAAGATATTAGAGAAACGAACCTTAACCTAGAAAAATTATTTAATGAGCTAAAAGAAGAAGTGGACAAAGTTGCCAAAAAGAAAGAAGAACTTACTGCATTAGCTATATCATTAAATGAGAAACGTGAAGAAAGAGACAAACTAAAGAATAAGCTTGAAATGAAATTTTATGCTCCTGCGAATAAATCATGCTGCGAATGCAATTTACTTTAACTTAATTTTTTAATAATGTGTGGTTTCTTTATATACATCTAAATCATAAAATGGAGAGCATAAAATGCAGTAGCCTCGATTGCAGTGAAGAAGCCTTCTATTTTTGCAGCTGTGAAATTCCAACTCAGTTTCTTTGCAAAACACATATTTTCTTACATATATCACTTTCAAAAGGCAAACCAAATTCGTCCGGTGCTCTCGCACAATTGCTAAACTTCAATAGTACAGATCTGCTTAATGAAAATTTTCCAGATATTCCATTACTATCATGCCAAAATATGTTTTACATTGACAAGAAATCTGGAGGTTTTTCTATTAACTTTGATGACTTCAGTATTGAAAAATGAAATCCTTATAAATTTAAAAGAAGCTATAGCTTTAAAATATGCCAAAACCTTCCAAATGGTCTAAAGCTTATTATTACTTGGCATTCTGCTTTCAATAATTTTGATACTTATATATTTTTGATGGATGCAAGCAATTCTATTATTTTGATGAGAAAAATGCCTTATTTGATTTCAGAATCTTCTGACTTAGTATATCACAATGGCAGCATTTATTTTTTTGGTATAATCACTGGGGCAAATAAGAATATCGCTCAAGGAATGAAATATGATCTTATTAAGGATACTTACCTTAAAATATCTTCTTGCGGAAGCCAAATCATAAATTGCACAGCTGCATGATTTGAGAATAGAATTTTAATTGCAGGGACAAATTATACCGGAGTTTTAGCATATGATCCTAATATAAATTGCTATACTCATCTAAAAGATCTTACTCTAGGCTCAAAGAAACTAATACTTTCAGGAAACAATTCAGTATTTATAGTAGAAAGCGCGGAAGATATATATGAGAGTAATGGATCTGATATATTCAATTGAAGCTCAATAAAAAAGTCATATTTTCCAAGTTACAATAGCATTTCACATATCATTCCTTACAAAGATAATTTATATTTTATCCTTCACACTAAATTATTATACAGCTTTAATTTAAAAGAAAAAGAGATAAAATTCCAAATGAGAGTTGTGGACCCGAATTATAAAATTGCACCTAGAGATAATTTATCAGTATATTTTAGCTAATACGTATTTTTCATATGGTATTTCTTATTTAATTGCCATTATTATTAATTCTGGTTCCCCCAGCTACTAAACTAATAAGATTGGATAATCAGAAATGTCAACTTCTACTTGTATGATGTGCAATGGAGATCTTTCTGAACTCTCCACAGTTGATCAAGTATTTCATATTGATAATTGCATAGATTTAAAAATCGAAACTTTACTAGGAGAAATTGAGAGTATAAAAAATAGTTCAGCTTCAAGTCAAACGAAAAGCAATTATACACAAAATGATGAAGAAATAGTAGGAGCAAGCTCAAGCGATGAAGAAAATTCTATGGATATGGATATGACAGGAATGCCAAATTTCGAAAAAATGAATAAGGCTGCACTTGCAGAGGAATTGGATAAATATGGATTGAAAAAGTCACTGGAAACTCATGAAGCAAAACAAATTTTGGCTGAAATTTGGCTTTATGTGAATAAAAAGAAGTTTCCAGACTCATTGAAAAAGTATAAAAACGATTAGTTTTAAATTAAATTATTTTAAAACACATAAATTTTTGAGTATAATTTATACAAAAGCAAGTAATTGAAAATTAAGCTATATGAATTAGCCTTAAAACTATTCATCTTTCATACAAATAAAATTGATTATCTCAAGTTTGATGATTTTCTTGGCTTTTTAGTAATGCTTTCCATGGCTTGTCTTTTAACACTAAACTCTTTTACTAATTTCTGTTTTTCTATTTTATGCTGATTAGTAAGATCATTCCTAACATTATTATATCTTTTTTTCAAAATTTCAATTTCTTTCTGTCACTGTGCTTTCTTTAATTGTCTTTGCCTAACTATCAATTACTTCTCAAGCTTATCAAGCAGCGAATTAAGCTCTCTTTCTTGCTTTTCTATTAATTTCTCAATATTTTCTGATCATTTATCTTTGGATTTTCCATCAATTTTGCCATGCCAATGATTTTCTGCCTCAATCAAATTCATCTTGATTTTCTTTGCAGCCATGTATTCTCCTGCAGATGCCAGCGAGTCTACTCTCTTTCGAAGATTCAGTATTT
>CATKHM010000853.1:0-13258 GCA_949751825.1 Blepharisma undulans | reverse complement strand
TAAATCGTGTAAATTTTTAGAAAACACTTCCAAAAGCATGTCCGCAGTCTTTCATATTGACATCCCGCAAGATACTTATAGCGTGCGCTCAAAGGTGATGATTGATTCATGTACTTTTAGAAATAACGCAGGGGCTTTCATTATATACGTTGACAATCAAAATAGAAACTCATCCGTTGAGACCAAAAGCTGCCTATTTGAATACAACAAAGGAGTTGTGGTGTCATTAAATTATGACTATTTTATTGACTCAGGATCAACTTTTCAATATAACTTTGCTTCTTATGGAACATGCTTTTTTCTCCAAAATTCTGCGATATTGTATTCAAGTTCTCAGTTCTTAAATAACACCAGCAGTGACTCAGGAGGAGTCATAGCGATGAGTTTCAAATCAGCATTCTACTGCGACCACTGCACTTTCAGCAAAAATTGAGCCATTAAGGGAAAAGGAGGCGCACTAGTCAGTGAGCAAGATTCTCAATTTTTGATATCGAATTCCAATTTCCTGGAAAACTCGAGTGGAAATGATGGAGCAGCTATTTTTACTTTCAATTGCAATTCGACTGATTCTTTAATATCATCATCAACTTTTTCCAGCAATCACGCGGCAGGCTCCGGCGTAATTGCATTCATCAGCTCAAAAATGACTATCACTTCCTCAAATATCAATAGCAACACCAACGAGGGATACACTTCAGGAATAAAGCTAACTTACTCAAATGCCAACATTTTTGATTCAAAATTTTCAGCCCAGACCAGCAGCTCTGGCAGTTTTATTTATGCTCTTGCAGAAAGCAATGTCAATATACAAAACACCACTTTTTCCAGTGGAAATTCAGAAGAAAGTGGTGGAGCAATTTATTCCAGTGCCAGCATAGTCTCTATAAATTCTTCTGTTTTTACCGATTTGTCATCACCAAAAGGCGGAGCAATCTATTCTGCTTTCGAAAGCACGATAATTATAAATAATTCAGAGTTTTCCAATCTCCGTAGTTCCATTGCTGGGGGTATCATTAACGCGAATCAGGCCAGCTTGATTATTGACAGCTCAAGATTTGACCAGTTTTTCTTGACAGGAATCTATGGGAAGCAGCTAAAAAAATTAGATATTACCAACTCAGAATTTAGAAACGGCAGCGGATATGATGGAGGGGCAATATTCTGCGATTCATGCAGTAAAATTAATATCAAATCATCTACTTTTGATTATAATAGTGCAAACTTATATGGAGGTGCCTTGTTTTTTACTGCAAATAGTGAATCCAAAGCTATGCAGAGCATTTCTTTTTGCAGGTTTGAAAATAATTATGCTCAGAACGGAGGAGCAATCTACTCAAATGAAGTTAGCCTAACTATATCCTCTTCTGACTTCACTCGAAATAAAGCTGCTACTAAACAAGATACTGTAGATTATGGAAATGGGGGAGGAGTCTGGATTGGCTGTCTAAGCACTCAAGCATGCAAATTCAAGCTTCAAATGAACGCTTTTTCAGAGAACTCAGCAATACGTCAAGGAGGAGCTATCAGCTGAGATGATAATCTACCAGAATTCACAGATAATTCATACACAAATAACAGTGCTGAATATGGAGATGATATTGCCTCATATCCTGTGAAGCTAATGCAAGTAAATTCAAATGGGACTTTGGAAAATTTCAGCAAACGAAGACTTATTGACTTCGTTTCAAACTTGAACTTAACTGAAGTTGCATCAGGACAAAGCATTAAAAATAAGCTAGTGGTTGCTTTAGTTGACAATATGAATAAAATCATAATAACTGATAATTCCAGTGAAGCAGAGCTAAAAGCTGTCAACTCAACCACGCAAATTTCTGGGAAAATCAAAGTCAACGCTGTCAATGGGATTTTCAATTTTTCTGAATTTGTGATCTCGGAAATTCCAGGCTCTGACATACAGATAATGGTCACTTCTTCTGCGATTGATACAAATAAAATCAAAAAATCAGGGGAAACTATATATAGCAAAAGCTTGACTTTCAACGTGAATATGCGAAAATGCAAAATAGGAGAAGTCAGTTCGGGAAAAAATTGTGAAGTCTGCCCTTCAGGGTTTTATAGCCTGAACCCAAGCCTCATGTCATGTTTGGCTTGCCCTAATGCAGCTGAGTGCTATGGAAATTTCTCTATGGTCCCTCGGCCAGGATACTGAAGAGATAACATGTATACAGATACTTTCTGGAAATGCCCGCATCCTGCAGCATGTCTTGGCTCTCCTGATAAAACCAATATTTCTTACACTGGAGAATGTGCAGAGATGTACAAAGGCAATAAATGCCAATCGTGCAAAATCGGATACACTCATACAACTGATAACACGTGTGAAAAATGCCCAAGCAAGCTGAATAATATTTTAGCCACTTCAGGCATCACTCTGCTGCTTGTGATAATTTCATTTCTTATTGTAAAAGCGACAAGGCAATCTGCATTTAAATCGAAATCGCTTGTCTCAATCTATATAAAAATCTTTTTAAATTATATTCAAATGGTCATTTTGGCCTCAACTTTCAAGCTGAACTGGCCAGCCGAAGTTACAGAAGTTTTCAAAATCCAGTTGCAGTCTGACTATGTGCACCAGCAAATGTATTCATTTCAGTGCTTTTTTCAAAGCGATAGCTCACAAAGTTTGGTGTATTTTCGAACTCTTATCATTGTAGCTTTGATTCCAGTTCTCATGATAATCTTGTCATTGCTATTTTGGCTGGTTTTTAAATGGATCAAAAAGTCATATACAACTTTTTGGGACGATCTCATATCAACCTGCATCATTTTATTATTTTTAGTCCATCCAAATATTGTGAAAACAATGTTCGCATCTATGAACTGCACTGAAATAAATGAAGGAGAGTATTGGCTTGAAATAGATCAGGATATTAGATGCTGAGATAAAGACCATGTTTTTTACATCCTAATTGTTTCTTTGCCATCTATTATTATATGGGGAATCGTTTTGCCAACCATTTGCTTGGTCAACCTTATAAGAAGTAGAAGAAACTTCAACGACTTAAGTGTGCGGCTCAGGTATGGATTTCTTTTCAATGGATACAAAGAGCAACATTTTTACTGAGAGTTTATTATTCTATACAGCAAAATCATTCTTATATGCTGCTCTGTGTTTCTAACCAGAATTTCTTTATCACTTCAAGCTCTGATTGTTTCTATTTTGTATTCGATTTATCTGCGCCTTCAATATTCGAACAATCCTTACAATGAAAGTATTTTGAACCAGATGGAAATACGAGCAAAACTCGTTTGCGTCGTTACGATTTACAGTGGGCTCTATTACTTAATGGGCTCTCTTGGAGACATAGCAAGCTATTTCTTATTCATCCTAATTGTTATCTCCAACTTTTACTTTTTAGTATATTGGGCTTGACATCTCTTGAAATCGATTTTTAATAAGATTAGCAAGCATGTAACTGAATGAAAAAGCAGGAGTAGGGTAAGCAATCAGCCGATAGAAAGCAACCTAAGGATTGAAAACATAGAAGAATTAAATGACATTTTCAGCAAGAGGATTAATGCTTCAATTACATCAAATGAGAATTTTTTAAGTGAAAGCCAAGTCTTAAATATGAGCAATGATCCAAGTGATCCTGAAAATATCCATATTGAAGTCAAAATTTCAGAAGAAGTCAAGGATTAAAAATTCCATGCATAAAGCAAGCATTTTTTTTATAAAAATAGGTGATTAATCCAATTGAATCATTTCTCATTTTTCTATTTATACTCAATAAATTAATAATGGAGCATTTATATCATCTCAGCCAAGATTTTTTTTGCCAATAAATGTTTTAGTAAAAAAGAAAGATATAATAGCATGTAATAAGATTCTATTATTTTACATTTTTCTAATTTCATATATAACCCTCCGAATGTTAATGCAAAATATGAACAAGCTCACATGCCTTTACCTTTTTTTTCTCAGAGCAAGCTTGGTATTTTTTTCTTTGCAAATGAAATCCAGCTATCCCAATGTCTAATCAACCAAAAGCCAAAAACGCATAATAAGCTATTTATTTCCCCAATTCTTATATTAAATGTTGAAACTAAAGCCAGTCAAATAACTGCAAGCAAGCTAAGAACCTGCAACAGATGAAATCTGCCAAAACGATATGATTTAATTTTCATAATACTTGCAATATAGGCCATCATGAGAACAACAAAAATAACTCCATGAATAATGCTACTTGATCGTTTCAGAGTCTTAGCCAGTACTACAAGTAGTGTTTGAGCAATAGATTTCACCATCAAGTAGCCGGATATTGTTTTCACATGCAAGTTTTCCTGAAATTCTTGTCAAAGAGGTCTATAAAACACTGCCAAAGGCTCATAGATTAAATGACTATAAATAAATAATGGCATAAGCAAATTACTATCTTGCCAGCAGAACACATAGCAATCTCTGATAAGAAAGCTATCTGTGAAGCTGTTTCCAATAGATTCATCACAAAAAATAGATCTTAGGCTCCAAAATTCTAGATAAACGAGTGCATACTATAGTTGCTTAAGCAATAACTCTAGCACTTTTGAAATTTGTCTAAATAGCATTCATAAATCAATAGAAAGACAAATGACTAAGTAAAATCATGCAAGTATTCTCATTACCTAACTGTTATGATGTGAAATTCTCAACCTACTCCTTAAGAATCTCCTCTAACCAACTCAACTCTCCAGCAAAAATTCAAACGTAAGTAAATCTTCTCCTTAAATAACAGATATTGATTAAGTGTTTGTATCGAAATCAGAGATAATATGTTTAAATTGAGATGAGCAAAAAAGGTAGAGTAATAAAGACATAATTCCTTATAAATTATTATTTATTATGAAATCATTAAAAAGCAATCTTACCCAAATAATCATCACCAAATAGTTATCTCTTAAAATGCGATCTTTGAATGTCAGATTCTGTCAGGCTTTTTATATAAAATAATCTTTCAGTGGTATTCTCCAAATGTTTCTTGTAGTTTCAATATAATGCGAATTAAGCATGCTTTTGAAAAAAATAATGCTGTATCATTTATCTCAAAAACAATGATTTAAAATTATATTGAATTAACCGATGAGATTTTTTATCATTTTCTTACTTGGTCAAGTTTTTGGAATAGATATTGCTTGCAATATGAACGAATGCTCTCCTAACACTGTAATTCATAATTAGAGGGGAGATAACACTTGCGATATTGGCTGCATGTTTCCTTACTGTAATTATGACTCAAAAGAAGCATATCAAACCCCTAGTGATTGAGAAAAATCGGACTGCTACGGATATACTTGCTCTGAACTAAGTTCATGGACATGCGCTATGGATGGATATAGCATCCTTGGAGATGGAACCTGTGACGAGCCATGCAATATTCAAGGGTGTGGATTTGACTTCGGAGACTGTGGGTACTGCGCTTCAGGATGTAACTAATATTCAGGCTTCCAATCAATGCTTGGAGGAGCATGTGATATAGAATGCAACACAACTTCATGCTACTATGATTATGGAGCGTGTCTCGACTGCTCTCCTGGATGTAACTCCTCAATATGAGGCGATGGAGAGTGCAACCCAGAATGCAACAATAAAGAATGCAATTTTGATAATGGAGATTGCCTGAATGTTACTTGTGCTCCTATTTGCAATCTTTGAATGCTTGATAATGGCATTTGTGACGAAGCATGTCGCGTAGAAGAGTGTAATTTTGATTATTCGGACTGTGACTGCTTTCCAGGCTGCTTTTCGACTTACTTGGACAATGGGCAGTGCGATGAAATTTGCAATAACGATGCTTGCAATTATGACGAAGGAGACTGCGGCTATTGTGCAAGTGGCTGCTTTTTAGAAATGCTCATAAACGATGCATGTGATGAGATTTGCAATACCTTCCGCTGCAAATATGATTATTTCGCTTGCAAATGCACTGATGACTGCCTTGCTGAAGATTATGGAAAATGCAAGCCAGAATGCTTAGTAATAGACTGCAAATATGACCAAGTGAGCAATGACCCTGAAAAGAGATGCAAAAATGATGATTTGGTTCAATATTCTATTTTTCAGCAGTATATTAATAGCGACTTTGATACACCAGTCAGTTTTGATGCATGCTCAGCAGCATCCTCTTCTATGTGCTCTTTATCAATGTCGGTGGACCAATATTCATGCTACTCCGAATGCTTTTTCAAAGAATGCAACTATGGATTGTGTAATTTTAACACTGATTGTGAAAATTCCATTCCTGAAGATGCTCGAGTCATCTGCTACATTTGCCACAACGCATGGATGGATAGTTGCTATCCACATGATCTTGATGAGCAAATTTTAATTTTGTTAGGCCTTCGTGTCCGATACACGAGTAAATATTTGCATGTAGGCTACCCAGATTTCAATATTTTTCATGTGACCTCCGCTCAAGCAAACTCGACTCCTTCAGGAGATGGTAGTGCTGCTTATCCATACGAAACCCTCCAATATGCGTTGGATTCGGCATTAAATCGATATTTGCCAACAAATTTTTTTTACTTAGCAAATGATGGAAACTACACTTTAAATAATTGTTCTGCCTTTCAATATACTCCGAGCAATGCAATTAAGACATATAATGATAGCAAAGTTACGATAAAAATCAATGGATGAGAAACAGGCTTATGCACAATGCATGAGCATGTGACTTTTGAAAATGCAATTTTTGATGGCTCAGAGCAATACATTACATGCAGTGATTCTGCCTATTGCGAATATTGCTCATATAGTACTTATAATGAAACAGATGGCTTTTATTATAACGACAGAAATCAACTCTCTTCTCAAAATTTGCCTATAGATAATTGTTTAAATCCGAAGCAAAGTCTTTTTCAAATGGACTGAGCATCACTTACTCTGAAAAACGTTGAAATAAGAAACTTTAGATTTAATTTTAGTTGAATTATAGAAGGACATGGCACTTTAAAACTAATAAACGTTGATTTTGATAATATTCAGCTCAGAGGATCTGAGCAAAATGCAGTAATATGTGGAAATAGTGAACTAGGCGCTTTGGACATAAGTTACATAGGAGGTAGCGTAACAAGACTAAATAACGGCTATGAGCTCAGTGATCCAATTGATTTTAGAGGATTTCTATATGCAATATCTATAAGTTCAATTGTAATCAGGGATGTGGAATTCAAATATAATATAGTCTCAAGAAAGCCTGACAGTTTTTTATCAAGCGCTTCATTGATTTACCTTCAAAAAATCAGAACTATTGAAATAGATAACTGCACTTTCATGTACAATTACTGTGAAACTGGCATATTCTATTCAAAACTTGACCATAATGACTACGAAACTAGCTACAATGAGACAAATTATTTAAACTTTGTTAAGTTTACAAATATCTATATTCATGATTCCAAGTTTAATTTTAACTATGGAACTCTTGGCGTTGTTCATATCGAATTTTTGTATAAGCTTTTGAATATCCATTTAGATAACATCACGTTTGATTCAAATGGAGCAGAAAACGATTCCATAGTTTATTTTTACAACCCAACTATTTTGGAGGAATACAAAACTGAGACATCTGCAAGCATAGTCATTCCTGATGTCGGAACATCCAACGTAATCTTATCACCTAGATGATGCAAACTCAATAAAATCACTTTCACAAATAATCATGCACTTAACCTCATTTACGCTGATAGCTTGGTGAATTTCCTTATTCAAAATTTGGTGATGAACTCCAATGGATCCCCGTGAGAAGATCAAAATGCTGATACTCTCGTTTTCAATTATTTCATTGAAAATCGAGGCATTGACAATTTATACATCACTGAAGGAAAATCAAATCTGAAATCTCCTGATTGCAATTTTATGGTTTCTATAACAAACCCGTATAATTTCAATATTCAAGGATTAAACATGCAAAATAATGTATGCAGAAAATCATCTCCAACATTTAAGGTTTACAATTCAGACGTCAGAGATTTAGCTTCGATTAGCTGCTCAAACAATATTGGATATGGGTTATTGCCTGTTTGTCTCTATTTCACTGGGCTATTCGATAGGAATTTAACAAATTCTGACTTCACTGGAAATATAAATTATTACAAATCAGGATACGGGGCAATTGAAATAGAAGGCGAAAATAGCATCTATATCACTAATTGCTCGTTTATAAACAATTCAGCAAGTCAGGTTTCTTCATATTTCTCTGGTCAAAGTATTTATATAGATTCTTCAAAGTTCGAATCTAATGAATGCAAGCACGGAAACGGAGGAGGATTATATTTCATATCAACTTCTTTGACCCAATCTGGATCAGTCATCATTTCATCTAGCAATTTTACTGATAATTCAGCCAGTGCTAATGGTGGGGGTATTTTCATAGAGAAAAAATCAGCATCTCTATTGAAGCTGGAACTTTACATTTCAGAATCCATTTTTAAAGGGAATAAGGCCAAATATGGTTCTTCTTTATACATTGACAATTCTATTATCCTAACACAAAATTCAGCCATAGCTGATTCAGAGTTTATAGAAAACCACTCAGAGATGTCAGGAGCGATTTCTTTGTACTTTTTCAGTGGCATTTTATACTTTAAATCCTGCAAATTCTTAGAAAACACTTCAGAAAGCATGTCCGCAGTCTTTCATATTGATATCCCTCAGGATACCTCTAGCATTCGCGCAAAGGTGATGATTGATTCATGTACTTTTAGAAATAACACAGGGGCTTTCATTATATATGTTGACAATCAAAACAGAAACTCATCTGTTGAGACCAAAAATTGCCTATTTGAACACAACAAAGGAGTTGTGGTATGATTAAATTATGACTATTTTATTGAATCAGGATCAATTTTTCAATATAACTTTGCTTCTTATGGAGCATGCTTTTTTCTTCAACATTCTGCAATATTATATGCAAGTTCTCAGTTCTTGAATAACACCAGCAGCGATTCAGGAGGAGTCATAGCTATCAGTTTAAAATCAGCTTTCTACTGCGATCACTGTACTTTCAAAAAAAATTGAGCTATCAAGGGAAAAGGAGGCGTATTAGTCAGTGAGCAAGATTCTCAATTTTCGATATCGAATTCCAATTTCTTGGAAAATTCAAGTGGAAATGATGGAGCGGCTATTTTTACTTTCAATTGCAATTCGACTGATTCTGTAATATCATCATCAACTTTTTCCAGAAATCATGCGGCAGGCTCCAGCGTAATTGCATTCATCAGCTCAAAAACGACTATCACTTCCTCAAATATCAATAGCAACACCAACGAGGGACATACTTCAGGAATAAAATTAACTTACTCAAATGCCAACATTTTTGATTCAAAATTTTCAGCCCAGACCAGCAGCTCTGGAAGCTTCATTTATGCTCTTGCAGAGAGTAATGTCAATATACAAAACACCACTTTTTCCAGTGGGAATTCAGAAGAAATTGGTGGGGCAATTTATTCCAGTGCCAGCACAGTCTCTATAAATTCTTCAGTTTTTACCGATTTGTCATCACCCAAAGGCGGGGCAATCTATTCTGCTTTTGAAAGTACGATAATTATAAATAATTCAGAGTTTTCCAATCTCCGTAGTTCCACTGCTGGGGGTATCATTAATGCGAACCAGGCCAGTTTGATTATTGACAGCTCAAGGTTTGACCAATTTTTCTTGACAGGGATATATGGGAAGCAGCTAAAAAAATTAGATATTACCAACTCAGAATTTAGAAACGGCAGCGGATACGATGGTGGGGCAATATTCTGTGATTCATGCAGTAAAATTAATATCAAATCATCTACTTTTGATTATAACACTGCAAACTTATATGGAGGTGCCTTGTTTTTTACTGCAAATAGTGAAGCAAAAGCTATGCAGAGCATTTCTTTTTGCAGGTTTGAAAATAATTATGCCCAGAATGGAGGAGCAATCTACTCAAATGAAGTTAGCCTAACTATGTCCTCTTCTGACTTCACACGAAATAAAGCTACTTCTAAGCAAGATACTATAGAGTATGGAAATGGGGGAGGAGTCTGGATTGGCTGTCCAAGCACTCAAGCATGCCAATTTACCTTTCAAATGAACACTTTTACTGAGAACTCAGCATTACGCCAAGGAGGAGCTATCAGCTGAGATGATAATCTGCCAGAATTCACAGATAATTCATACACAAATAATAGTGCTGAATATGGAGAAAATATTGCCTCATATCCTGTGAAGCTAATGCAAGTCAATTCAAATGGAACTTTGGAAAATTTCAGCAAGCGAAGACTTATTGATTTCGTTTCAAACTTGAACTTAACTGAAGTTGCGTCAGGACAAAGCATTAAAAATAAACTGGTGGTTGCTTTAGTTGACAATATGAATAAAATCATAACAACTGATAATTCCAGTGAAGCAGAGCTAAAAGCTGTCAACTCAACCACGCAAATTTCTGGGAAAATCAAAGTCAACGCTGTCAATGGGATTTTCAATTTTTCTGAATTTGTGATCTCGGAAATTCCAGGCTCTGACATACAGATAATGGTCACTTCTTCTGCGATTGATACAAATAAAATCAAAAAATCAGGGGAAACTGTATACAGCAAAAGCTTGACTTTCAACGTGAATATGCGAAAATGCAAAATAGGAGAAGTCAGTTCAGGAAAAAATTGTGAAGTCTGCCCTTCAGGGTTTTATAGCCTGAACCCAAGCCTCATATCTTGTTTGGTTTGCCCAAATACAGCTGAGTGCTATGGAAATTTTTCAATGGTCCCTCGGCCAGGATATTGAAGAGATAACATGTATACAGATACATTCTGGAAATGCCCAAATTCTGCAGCATGTCTTGGCTCTCCTGATAAAGCCAAGATTTCTTACACTGGAGAATGTGCAAAGATGTACAAAGGCAATAAATGCCAATCATGCAAAATCGGATACACACATACAACTGAGAACATATGTGAAAAATGCCCAAACAAACTGAATAATATTTTATCCACTTCAGGTATTACACTACTGCTTGTGATAATTTCATTTCTTATTGTAAAAGCGGCAAGGCAATCTGCATTTAAACCAAAATCACTTATCTCAATCTATATAAAAATTTTTTTAAATTATATCCAAATGGTCGTTTTGGCTTCAACTTTCAAGCTGAACTGGCCAGCCGAAGTTAAAGAAGTTTTCAAAATTCAGTGACAGTCTGACTATGTGCACCAGCAAATGTATTCATTTCAGTGCTTTTTTGAAGGCGATAGCGAACAAAGCTTGGTGTATTTTCGAACTCTTATCATTGTAACTTTGACTCCAGTTCTCATGATAATATTCTCATTGCTATTTTGGCTGATTTTTAAATGAATTAAAAGATCATATACAACTTTTTGGGATGACCTCATATCAACCTGCATCATTTTATTATTTTTAGTCCATCCGAATATTGTGAAAACAATGTTCGCATCAATGGACTGCACAGAAATAAATGAAGGAGAGTACTGGCTTGAAATAGACCAGGATATTAGATGTTGAGATAAAGACCATGTTTTTTACGTTCTGGTTATTTCTTTACCATCTATAATTATATGAGGAATTGGTTTACCAACCATTTGCTTGGTCAACCTTATAAGAAGTAGAAGAAACTTCAACAATTTAAGTATACGGCTTAGGTATGGATTTCTTTTCAATGGATACAAGGAGCAACACTTTTACTGAGAGTTTATTATTCTATACAGCAAAATCATACTTATTTGCTGCTCTGTGTTTTTAACCAGAATTTCTTTATCACTTCAAGCCCTGAGTGTTTCTATTTTGTATTCGATTTATCTGCGCCTTCAATACTCTAACAATCCTTACAATGAAAATATTTTAAACCAAATGGAAATACGAGCAAAGCTCGTTTGTGTCGTTACGATTTACAGTGGGCTCTATTACTTAATGGGCTCTCTTGGAGATATAGCAAGCTATTTTTTATTCATCCTCATTGTTATCTCAAACTTTTGTTTTTTAGTCTATTGGGCTTGACATCTCTTGAAATCTATTTTTCATAAGGTTAATAAATATTTAATTAATTGGAAAAATAGGAACAAGATAGGCAATCAGCCAGAAGAAAGCAACCTAAGGATTGATAACATAGAAGAATTAGATGACATTTTCAGCAAGAGGATTAATGCTTCAATTACATCAAATGAGAATTTTTTAAGTGAAAGCCAAGTCTTGAATGTGAGCAATGATCCAAGTGATTCTGAAAATGTCCATATTGAAGTCAAAATTTCAGAAGAAGTCAAGGAGTAAAGACAAATTTATGTATAAAGTAATCATTTTCATTATGATTAATCCAATTAAATTAAATTCCATTTTCTATTTATATCTTAATAAATTATTATGCAGCAATTTATATCATCTCGGCTTTCAATGATTTTTCAGTAAAGAGAAAGATATAAAACATTTAATGGATTTCAGTCATTTTACGTTTCTCTGATTTCATATATAATACTCCTAAATGTGAATGCAAATCTGAATAGACTCCACATATCTTTACCTTTTTTCCTATACAGTAAGCCTGGGTATTTTTTTCTTTGCAAATAAAATCCAGCTAGCCCAATGACTAATCATCCAAAAGCCAAAAACGTATAATAGGCTACCGGATTTCCACCAATTCCTATATTAACTGTCGAAACTAAAGCCAGTCAAACAACTGCAAGCAAGCTAAGAATCTGCCACAGATGAAATCTCCCATAGTTATATGATTTAATTTTTACAATAATTGCAATATAGGCCATCATAAGAACAACAAAAATAACTCCATGACTAATGCTACTTGATCTTTTTAGAGTCTTAGCCAGCACAATAAGTAATGTTTGAGCAACAGATTTCACCATCAAGTAGCCAGGTATTGTTTTCACATGCAAGTTTTCCTGAAATTCTTGTCAAAGAGGTCTATAAAACACTGCCAAAGGCTCATAGATTAAAATGGCTATGAATGAAACAATGGCATAAGCTAAATGACTATCTTGCCAGCAGAACACATAGCAGTCTCTAATAAGAAAGCTATCTGAGAAGCTGCTTCCAATAGATTCATCACAAAGGAACACATCTAAACATATTGATACAAAAGGCATAAAGCAAAGATTTCCTAATATAGGCATCAAATTTTCAGCCAGAGAGTCTATACTTCTAATTATTCACACAGATTCTCATTTATCATGCAGTTTCAATAAAACCACTGTGCAGAACACAACTCATACCCCAATTCAAGCAAAAACAATATCAACAATTATATAAAACCCTCCGTTTCTCAGCTTG
>CATKHM010000852.1:0-13265 GCA_949751825.1 Blepharisma undulans | reverse complement strand
ACGTTTAAGTGAGGCTTATCACGGATATACTTTGCAAAAGATCTGGCGAATACACGCAGCATTACCACAGATTAAAATTTAATGAAAGCATATAAAGATGTTATGAAAGAGTAAGCTCTTGTAATAGATGAAAAGATTGAAATTTCTATATGAATTTCTGTTAAAAGTAAGGTAAAACTAAGAAGAAATTTATTTATATTTACCTACTGAATGGAATATATAAACTATTGATATCATCTAAAGAATCTTGCTTTCGTAATACTTTTCATTATGACACATAAAAAACAAACCTATATCAAATATCAATAATAATTTATTAATTGCTCTAAAATTCAAGTGAGCACTGTGCTTTAAGCGGTGTAATGTTAGCAAGTCTCATATAAGATTCTATCTGTGATGGTATCTCTTCCAAGATCTTTCTCTGAAAAGTATCGTGAGAAGTGCTATATTGTCTAAACGGAACAAACTGCACTACATCTCTAACAGCCTCATTTTGATTTCTATCTTTTAAAGTTGCACTATCCGAATCCAGTCGAAGCATATTAGAAAAACACTCTCCTCCAACTCCTACAATAATTATGCTTATAGGCAGCCTTGAAGCCTCAACCACCAAAGATCTTGTCGCAGGAAAGTCATCAATATCTCCATCAGTGAGTATAAGCAATACATTATAAGCAGATCCATCTATTTTTTCCCTAGCTTTTGCATTGGCCATTTCTAAAATATACCTAAAGTATGTAGGTCCAGCTAAGTCAATATTCGGAAGTTCTTTTAGATATGTCTCGATTATTTGTTCTATTCCAGTCACACAAGGATTTGCTTCACTTCTAGTCAACGCGAAGCAATGACTGACATCTCTAATCCAATTGGGCCTTCCTCCAAACCCATATACAGCGAATTGTTTTTCTTCATCATAAACTTCGAGCACTCTAGATATGGCTTCTATGGCACGTTGGTATTCATTTTGGATGCTTGAATTCGAATAATGTAAAGAGTAGGGATCTGCATGGTCTCCATTAGAAGATGTGAAATCTATTGCAACCATAAGCTTGATCGATGTTCCGTTTTGGAGGAAGTCCATATATGAATAGTTTCTGATGAGCTCGGAGTGGGAAACTTCTAAAACTCCGGAATTCAGGTAGCCGTCATTATTTTCTTTTTTATGATTTATTAGAGGAAATTGACAGCCTCTGCTCAATAAATCTCGTAATGTTATAATTGCTTGGCCTATATAGTCATCGGCAGTACATCTATCCCAGTCGTAGCATTCAACCTTTATTAGTCTTTCATAATCACTGTTACATAATTTATGTAAGCTAATTTCGAAAGGAGACCATACAGGATCTATTGTTTTATAAACAGTTTCACTTTGGTAGCATTCTTGCCAGGCCCCATCCTGCAATGATTTATAAATCTTGAAATAGGGATCACTTTTTCCTCCCAAATCCAGCCCATCCAAATGATGCCCTTTCAAGGCCAAACTCAAAGTGGTTTCCAAATCTCTTACTTCTTCTGCTTTTATAATGATCGTCCCTGTAATTTCTTTTATCGCTCCTCTAAAAATATGTGAAATGAACGGTTGCCTCGCAATTAAATTACTTGTGGAGCATTCAACACTTCCTATTAAATCGACTCCGCTGTAAACAGAAAACAATAGTCTGCTATTGCTTTCAAAATAATGATCAACAAGCATTGTTTGTTTCCATTGAGGACTTGTGGATCCTACTATTATTTCAGTGGAAGTTAGGTCTATTCAGCTTCCATCTTCAACTTTTCATTGAAGTTTGCAAATTGGGCTTACACTTGTTGTGGTCACAAGGTCTTTCGCTTTGATAAAAAGTTCGAATTTTTTGTGGTTTTTTGAACTTTCTTCTAGGAGTATCATTTAAACCAATTATTAGAAAATACTAATTATTTCCATATATAAGAAATTTAAGTGTTAGTTAGGGATTGGGCTGCTTGCTTTATAGCATCTACTTGGGAAACCTGCAATTCAGTCACAAGTCTTAGAATTGAGTCACTATAGCCCGTGACTAAAATATTCTTCAAGTCATCCTCCAGATCAGCACTTATAGATTTTCCGTGCCCATTCAAATTGATGCTGATAAACTTCATATTAGGATTCACAGTTTCTCTATAAGTTCTCAAAATCCCCTCAACAGTCCAATTTTGTCCACTGATAGTATTGTTCATGTTTCCACTGCCTGGCGATATCATCATATCAGAAAATATGAACATATTATCAAAGTGAACTCTGTTTTCCATTGCTGTAATTATGAAATCAAATGGAAAATCAGTCCCACCCCCAAGAGTTGCAGCTTCATTTTTCACTTGAGTCATCAGCTCAAGAATATTGTCACCCTGCAGATCAATTTTTTTCCAGCATTTGCTGTCATTTGGAGAGGAAAATATGACGAATTCTGAGTTTTCGCAAACATGCCTCATCATCAGCCCCAGCAAAATGCCAACATCCATGCACATAGTGACGCTTCCCATTCCACCTTCTCCGGAAATAGGGCATTCCATTGATCCGGATACGTCAGCAAAAATGACTGAGTTCCCTTTGACAGGCTTGATGTTTAAAGCTGTGGCAAGCTTTACAGCTTCTTCCAAAGCATGCTTGTAATTGTCCAAAACTTGTTGGGTAGGGACAATTTTCGGGATTATTTTTTTCCTGTTATATTTTTTCTTTAAGCCTCTTTTGCCAGTTGGTTCTGGTGGCTCATAGGAAGGATCATCTTTCAGCCTTTGAAGTTCTTCGAGATTTACTTTTATGGCTTCATAAGCAGAGAAAAATCTGAATGGGAACAGCTTGGAGTTCTTGATTTGGTCGGGGTCTTTTAACCTCTCTTGGACTATTTCGTGTACTTGTGGGTCCACTCCTGTTATAAGCAAATTTCTTATGTTTCTAAGCATTGCCATAAACGGTAGTTTTCTGGTTTTTATTAGATCTTCCCACACCTCAGGCTTGTTTCCAGAAGCACTCAATTGGGTTTCCCAAGTGACTGGGGTTGGAATTTTCATTCTTTTATTTGCCAAAGCTGGGTTAAATTCCCCATCTACCACCAATCCAGATGTAGCGAACACATCTGAATTTTCTGGATATCTTTTCCCAAGAATTGACATCACATTACTAACTGGCTCTTTAATATGGCAAAGTCTTACTAGCTGCTTGAACGATAGAATTCCTTTCTTCGTGGCAACTTTTTCAGTTTGTCCCTCTTCACTTTTCTTGCTATCTTTTTTAGCCTTTACTTTTAGCAAAGTTCTTTTTCTTTTTCCTTCGGAGCAATATTTCCCGAGATGATAAATAGAAAAAGTTTTGAACTTTTGAGCAACCAGGTCTTGCAGACAAGCTGGGACAATAACTTTCTTTTCTACCTCCATATCTCTGAAGGACTGGTATAGCTCAATTGTTTCTATCAGGTCTGTAGGCAGCTTTATTGTTGCTGAAAAATACTTCTTGAGATACTTTTTGGCCTCAAGGTGAGAGGCTGCAAAGGCCAATAGGAAATTTGATGCTGATCGAATGTTAAGCTCATTTCTGGTATAATAAGCAAGCTGGCAAATAAACTCTGGGTCTATTGTTGCAACTTCATTCATATCAGCCAAAATTTCAGCTATTTTTTGTTCAGCCTTTGCGTAGTAGTTGGGCTCACGAAGCATGCAGGCAGCAACTCGACTAACCAAGCGTTCTCTTGGGTCTTTAATTTGCTGAGTAACGAAAGAACCTGATTCCATATTTTATATGTCAGATTCAGTCGGGGCTATATATCCCGAATATTTCGGGAACCAAAAATGGCAAATTAACTGTTGCATACTTCAACTTTCGTTCATGAATATCTCAAGGGACTTAGATATCATTGAAATTTAGGGTTGAATATCAAAATACTCTCATCAATATCTAAAAATAACCCATTAAGATGTCTAGTTTAAAATTAATAAATTATTAATTAATTTACAACAAGCAATTTGATACCCTCAGCTCTATTGGTAGCAATTAAACTTTTCCAATCAAATCTTCTTTGAGCTCTTCTACTTCTTTTTGCAAGTTATGAATGCTCATTGCTTTCCACTCGATTTTATTTTTATAATGCCAATCTGAGTTCAGTCTATGCTTCAAGCTCTCAATTAACAAATTGATAGCATCTCTACTCTCGTCGGCCTTTTCCGATTCGTTTGAAATTGATTTCACACCTATTGAATCTGGGCCTGTGGAGCCATCACTTCTCAATGACTCTTTTCTTGAATCCAAAGAGGAGCCTCCAATGCAAATCAAGGAGTCCAAAGGCTTAATAGTTGTTGAGTGTGTAGGATTTATATACAAAACTTCGCCGGGAGTGTATATATCGGTTGAATTTCTTCTAGAGATCACTGCCAGTGGTATAATAGGCGGCTTCATATCTAAAAGATCAATCAAAATCTGCTGATAGCTGCAAGAGTTTTTTCCTTGAAAATATGCAGCAGGGACTTTTATTGTGTGAATTTTTGAATTTTCTTGGTATTCTTTTTCATAAATTCCAAAGCCAATAAGCTTTTTCAATATTAGGCTTAAGTCTGGGTTGTAAAAAATTTGGCAAATTAATGAGTCTAAGTAGTTAGCAAAAAAGCAGCCTCCTGAAAGATGTTGAGGTCAGGTATAGTAATGCATCCTAGAAAACATTCCCTTGGGGCTGTTGCTCAAGAACTTCACACTGCTTTCATCTGAAAGTTCAACTAGAATTTGAGTATTTGGAAAGCTGACGTCTATTAGCCGGCTGCATAAAATCGCTTTGGAATCCAAAGAAGAGTTATTTTTATCGGTTTGAGTTAGAATTACAACACACCTACAATCACCAATAGCTGCCATATATAAATCTTGGTGATTGAGCATATTGCCTTTAAAATAATATAAATTAGAATACTGTTCAGTTATTTTTGTTCATTCAGATGATGGCTCAGAGTTATTAATCAAACAAATCGGCTGATAAGAATAGGTTCTTAGAGCTCTAACGATACTAGGAAAGCCTTCAATGTTCCCAATAACAATAATATGGTGTGATATCATTCCATTCAAATTGTCTTTTCATAACGAATAAATTTTTCCTTTTTCAAGCATAGATTTATAAGTGTTGTCTTTTAATTTATTTCCTAGAAATGCTTGTTCAAGAGCTGATAATCTGTTGCTGTTTTCACTTTCATCATAAGTTTCATCACTGGAGAAATATGAAGAAATAGAATTAGCCGATTTCTGATTATCTGCAATTACAAAAAGCATGTCGCCGTTCGCAATTCTATAATTGCAAGGATTAATTATGACACCATGCTTGTCCTTACAAAATTTCGACTTAACTCCAATAGTCAGTATCCCGTTAATATTTTTATAAATAAACTTTACAACATCATAAAACATTTTCCCAAAAAAATATTCAGATGCTCTCACACAGTAGACTTCTTTTCCAATCCCTTGAGTCGCTTTGTGCAGCCACGGAGTTTCCAATCCTTTTGGAACATTTGAATTTGACGTAGTGTACAATGAAGTAATAACAGTGGAGAATCCTTTATTATAGACAGACATTCCAAGGATGCTCATTTTTATATCTTGGATCGACACAACTGTGTGCCATGGTGAATAATCCATAGCGGAATCTGGATGATTTTTAACTAGTTGTAGATAAGTATGAGAATATGGATAATAATGTTTTATCATTTTGGTCACAATAGTAGCGTTTATATCAGCAGCGTCAGGGTGTGGGCTATGCTGATTTGTCAATATGAAAATAGAATCAGCCATGTGGGCATTTGCCTTTTCAAGAGTTGCAGGGTTGGAGATATCTCCTTCCAAGTAGCATATTTTTTCTTCATATTTGCTGCTATTAATAAGCTTCAAAATATCATCACTGGGATAGCTGGAACCTATTATAATGCAGCGATGATCATTTTTTCCGTGGTCTTGGTGATAAAACTGGCTTAAGAATTGGTATATAGAAGATGGAGTATAGTATCCGCCAATTATGATGTGGTCTACAAGATGATATTTTCTATCGTATTTTGAATAGTTGCTGACAAGCTGGGACATTTTTGACAATTGATCACTCAGAATATATGCCATTGCCAATATCATAAACAGAATAGTCATTCTGGAAGCAGTCCGTTGTGGATAGATATCTCCATAGCCAACTGTTGCAGTTGTAACTATAGTATAGTAAAGTGCTGTTAAAAAGTCAAACTCTCCTTCATTCACTTTAAAAGAATCTGATTGGATCGAGTTCAGTCCATTTGCAAGTCCTGCACCTATGAATATGACTGAAAAAATAGATATAATCAGTATAAGAACCTGCTTTTTAAACCCAGAAACGTCAACGGCATTGGATAAAAACTGCTTTCCGTCAACATCTTCCTTATCTTTCAGCGCTTTAAACATACGAAGCACCCTTACTATTCTTAAAATTCTCAGAGCTCTCAGAAAGTTAAGATTGAAATGAAACCCAAATAAAATCAATTCCACATAAATTGGGATAATCGTTAATAGATCAACTAGAGACATTTTCGATAAAGCAAACTCAATTCTGTTTTGTGCGTAGATAAATTGCCATATCCAATCCATCAAAAAAATTGTAGCCACAGTAGTGTCAATTACCTGAAATAAATCTGCATGAGAATCTTCATAATAAGTCCCTATAACATAAAGCATGCAGGCGAGTATAGTAATTCCAACTTCAAAGAGATCTCGATAGAATCTCAGCGTGTTTTGGGTTGCCTGGGATTTCAAATTTCTAGCTCCTACAGATGCTTTCATATATTCAACATGCCGATAATAGGCTTCAAGCATCATCGAAGATAAGCCACATTGATTAATAATTTCACAGTTGAGAGGATCTATTAAAGGACCTTTAAGAGCTTTACTCTCATTTAAGGGATTGAATGCCTCTAAAAGTCGTTGTTGGATTTTTTCATCTTTTCCTTTAAGTGAGACCATAATGCCTAATTAAAGCAATAATATGTAAATTTAATAAAATATTAGCAATTTAGACCTAATATTCAATTTTAATGAGTAATAGCTTATAAATAATTATTTTTATGTTAGTTTCTTTTGTGTTGTAGCCTTAACATGAGGATTTCCACTCATTATATGATCAATGTCAACGACAGTCCATGGCTTTGAAAGCGATCTTTCTTCTAATTTGTATAGCGGCATCATTAAATGCCTAAAACTATTTTGGAAAATTGCTTCTTCTTGATCTTTCGCAACAACAGATACACAGTTTTCCATTCTCAAAAGATGAGCTTCTTCTTCCCTTTCAGTATAAATAACATCTTTGCCTTCTTTTATCAATGTCAATGGATTTCGCAGCTTAAAAAAAGCCTCAACCCCTACAACTAAACTTGCTGGAGCCCTGGGGCTAATATATAGCCAAACATTATCCATTTTTATTTTTTTGGTTTCCTCATCAATTATGATTCCTTCTTCCTCTGCTTCTTTTGCAAAATCTGCGTCGTCTATGCTGCCTCTGGAATCTTCTAAATTGCTAATTTCTAAATATTCCTCGCTGGGAAAGTTTGCAGTGCGGTCTATATTGACTCCAATATGGAAATCAAAATAAACTGGGTTAATCTCAAGGTTTTCTATGCCTAAGAACTGAAATTTATAACCTTCAGCTTCCAAATTGTCTAAGTTTTGACAAACTGCTTTATGTAGTGTAGGCTCCAGGATTCTTTTAAGTGCTGTTTTGTCATTTTTTGCATATCCTTCGCAAATAATTTGGAAAGATTTTGCAAAGTTTGATTGTGCAAATTTTAGGATCTTTTCTCTGGAGGGGCCGTCAAAGGAAGTAGCTGCCTCTGGATCATTGTTGCCTCTAAAAACCCAAGGTGCTTTGACTGAACTGCTGAAGCATCTACGTAGAAGAAGCATAAATAAAAATGTTTTATTTGCTAATCAAAAATTAAATATCTTTTCAATTCTCAAATAATAACGATTTATCTTTGTAATAGACTTAAATAGCTTAAGGAAAATAAATTCAGTTAACATCAGAAAAAAATAAATTACTAAATTATCAGAAACAAGTCTGATTTTATATTAAAAATTAAATAAAATTTTAACCAAATATTTGTTGAGAAATCTAAAATGGCCCAAATCAGTCGAATCGTTTTATTTGCTTATATGATTGGAATGCTCCTTTTTGGAACCTCTAACACAGTTATCAGCAAATTAATGGACGAAGAAGGTTTTTCCCACCCTTATTTTCAATGCGCAACAATGTTTCTTGGTGAATTTCTCTGTTTAGGGATGTATGGAATACTTCAATGGAAAGAAAAACGAAAGCAAGCTGAAAATGCAAATATAATAGTTCAAACTAGACTTTCTCAGCAGCCAAGAACAGGCTTATATGGAAAACTTGGAAAATTCGTATTTTGCATCCCTGCGTTTTTTGATATGTGCGCATCTACTCTAATGTTTATAGGCCTTGTACTATCAGCTGCATCAATATATCAAATGATTCGAGGATTTATTATTGTAGTTGTTGCTGTATATTCAGTTGTTTTCTTAAAGCGCTCGTTATATAGACATCAAATCACAGGTGTAGTTTTTGCACTTGTAGGAGTTTCGCTGGTTGGGCTTTCAGCTGTTTTATATTCATCAAAATCAGCTGAAAATCCGTTTTTAGGACTTATCATCCTCATAATTGCACAATTCTTGGCAGGTGGAGTATTTGTAAGTGAAGAGTTATTCTTAGGGAACGTAAAAATTGACCCATTGCAAGCTGTGGGTATTGAAGGGCTTTCTGGATTATCTTTTTATATCATCTTGCTGCCAATTCTTAATATAATTCCTTGCGATAACTCAGATTTATGCAGCAAAGGCTACGTGGAAGACTCTTTGAACGCTTTTTATCAAATTGGAACTGATTGGATTCTGATGATCTGCTGGTGGGGTGTAATGATAAGTTTTTCTTTTTTCAACTGGACAGGAGTTTCAACCACAAAATATGCAAACGCATTAGCTCGATCTACAGTTGACACAAGCCGAACTTTATTAGTTTGACTATTCAGTATGTTAGCAGGGTGGGAAACTTTTAACTTTTTACAATTAGGAGGGTTTATCCTTTTGGTTATAGGGACAGTTCTTTATAATGAAGTTTTAGTTCTTCCTTTCTGGGGGTTCAAAGAATCTGTAGAAAATCATCAAAGGGAGCTGGAAGAAAGACAAAGGAAAACTGAAGCTTTTCTGGGAAGAAATTTAGATGATATAGGAATAACTCCTAAACGAGATGACGAAATAAGAACAAACGCAGAAGCATAATCCACAAATTGTAGATAAGATAATTGATAGTCTTTCTATTATGCTGATAATTTTTAAATACTCAAAATCTTATGCTATTATATTAGAAATTAATTTACCTAATAAACACCTTAGCACTATGAGCAGCAAAACTAATTCTTCTGGCCAGCAAAATTCTTTGAAAGTCGTAGTTCTAGACAACGTTGAGGATTCCCAAAGTTCTCTTGATAGAACATTAAATGGGACCTTAAATGAAGTGCTGCCATCAGACGAATTTTATAAGCTATTTACAAACACTCTTAAAATCTCTTCAAAAAATCATGCTCTTCAAACCAAATTTAAACGTCAAACTACAGCTGTTCAAGATGAAGTCACTCTATCTGAAGCGGTCTTGACAACAGAAATCATTGAAGAAGTCTTAGATAGGGAGCTCGAAAAATCTAGGAAAAAACACAAAAAAGCATCATATGAAGCTATCAAGGAATCACCCCGAATTAATGTAGTGAAGCTGGACTCATCAAGTTGCTTTATATGATTTGTAGTCAGAAAAAATGACATGAAAAATGTAGTTCCAGACATGGAACTTGTCAAATACAAGCAAGTGTGTCTAGATATGATTGCTAGACTCAGCACCTGTACCGAAGCTCATTTTGGTATTGCAAAGCTGCTAGCAAATGAGGGGAAATTTGATAGCGCACTACAGCATTTGAAAATTTGCGTAAAAGAACAACCGACTGATAAGCTTTATTTTTTGTGGTATGCCATTATGATGGTATTGAGCGTAGAATCAAAATCTGCAGCATTGGAAGCAAAAAATGTGTGCTACAGTAATTTATAATTAGAATGTATTAAAAACGGAATTAAAGGCGTTGAGATTTACTGAGCCTTGATGGAACTTTCGCTGTTGAATTTTTTGAAAGTTGGAACTGAAATAGAAAGCCCTGAGCATTATGCTACAAGGATAAAAGATATTGATGATTACTATGGATTACTTGCTTGGAGTGAATTATCGATTAACAGTAGGGAATTAGAAGTTAGAGAAAGAGGTGAGCTTATATTGAAAGAACTTATTAATGATAATCCTCAGAGGCCAGAGGCTTATATGAAATTGTGGTATTATTACTATTTTGTTACAAAAAATTATGATAGTGCGCTAGATATAATTGAGGCTGCCTTTTTAAAGCTTTCTGACATAGCTCCTGAGTACTCTGTATTAATTAGTTTGAAATATTCAAAAAATTTATTCAGAATTGGAAGAGCTAAAAATGCTTTTGAACTTTTACAAATAAAGTATATGAAACTCTCTTTATATCCAGTCTATTTGTATTACTATGGAAAGCTTTGCATTAAAAGCACCGATGCAGCTTTTATCGGTTCAGGCATTGGAGCTCTAACTGAATGCTTAAAAGTTTGCGCAGAATCACGGCACGGGCAAGCCTATTATTGACTTGCAAAAGGATACCTTCTTGTAAATGAAAAGATAAATGCTTACAACTGTATGAAAGAAGCCATTCCTCTTCTAAGCACTTTGGTCGAAAAAGTCAATGAAAGCTCTTCAGAAGACAAGCATTTTGAGAAAAAAATCCTCGCGAAAATTAATGAGTCCAAAGAAATGATGAAAACTATGTATGGTGATATGGTAAATTACGAAATAATTGATAGAGTGCTAAAATCTGATACTGTTGACAATGCTAAAATTGAAGAATGCAAGATTTATTGCAATTCTCTAAGAAATTTTGATTATGTTGAAGGTGATATATGCGAATCAAAAGTGCTTTGAAAAGCAGGAATGAAAGAAGAAGCTTATAAAATTCTTCAAGGCAGCTTAAATAGAGCTTCTTTAAGTATGAAGTCAAATTTTCAGTTATTAGAATTTTTGTTGGAAGATAAAAATTTTAACGAAGTTCAAAGATCAGCCAAAAATCTGATAAAAAAATGCAAAACTTCCAGCATTCCTGCACAGGTTTGGGTTCGTGCTCATATGATATATGCAAAAGCCTTAGTAAAAAATGACAATATATCTAAAGCAATATTAATTTACAAAACTCTTGCCCAAATTCAGCCAAATCTGTTCGTCCCTGATGTAGGATATACCAAAGAGCTGCAAAAGGCAACAACAAAAGAAGACCTGATAAATGCTAACGAAACATTTCAGAAGAAAAAATTCATGACAAGCTTTTTATATAGTGAAGCCTTATCAGATCTTGATAGTCAGCGAGCTCGATTAATTTCGTCAAGAAAAAATTTAATGTCGTCTATACTGAATGAAGATGGCGATGTTGACTCTCCTTATAAGCAAACAAGTGCTGACTTCCCTAAACTGCTTATAAATGATGCAGATCATGAGACCAACTTATCTAAATCTCAGAATCCATTACAAGGGTTAGGAATTTCCAGAATTCCTATAGGAGACTCTGCTAATATTTCATTTTCTGCTTGTTCAGACTATCTATTTCTCTATAAAATTGGAAAAATCGCAGCAAAATACAACAAGTTTATAGAGGATGGAGTGCAAGCTTTACATGACTTTTTAAATATTCACCATTATTGGATGAAAGAAGGCATCGAAGCTGACGAGGATTTGAGAGTCAAAGCTCTTTACTGGCTCGGGGTTCTCTGCCATATTCAGCAAGATTTCAATCAAGCTTATACGATTTTTAGAGACATAATGAGCATGCTATTTCAATTAGGAAGAACTTTTATGAGTAACCAAATTCAAGAATATTTCAAGCAATATGAATCATTAGGAATAAAGCCTCCAGCAAGCGCATAAGAATTATTAATAAGAATCAATGTGATTTTTTTCATTAAAGCTAATTAGAATACAATTATGATGAAGCATAAGACTGATCTAAGGCGGTAGTGTCGTTCATGTTGACTTTTGATTTATCATTTACTTCTAGTCTATATGTGTTGTCGATTTCGATGGATGATTCTTCTTCCTGCAACTTTTCTTCACTTTCTTTTTCTTTCTTTGGATCAGTAATGCAAAGATTTTGCATTGGAAAATTCATATCTGTAAATCGTTGTAGATCATCTCAATTCATAGGAACTACTGAGCCTGATAAATTTCTTCCATTCCTTTTTAGCTTTGATTCAATATATTCTGGATTTTCAATATATGGTTCAAATATTTCTTCTAATGGAATCTCTTCTATAATTACTTTGCTTTTATTTACAGAAACATCTACCACTTCATATTTTTTGGCTTTTCTTTTGCTTAAAATATACTCATAAGTTGTCATTTTTTTAAACATTAGTCATAAATGAAATCCTATTAACTGAGCATTTGCAAGGGCAACCAGTCCACTGATAGATACAATTAAGCAAATTACAAAAATGTAGCCATAGATCCCGTTTCCAGATATATGCAAATTATTACTAAGCCTACCTTTATATGATGATCCGCTGATTACTTCGTTGCATACAGCAGCCCCACATATGGTTATAAATGATACTAATACTTCCAAAGTTCATATCAGTTCAGCAAATAATTTATAATTTCTCCTTCCGATGCAGTTGTTAAGTCATTTGCAATGGTGATCAAAATGGTCCACACATCTTTCACAGTCTCTGCAATGCTTACTATCTGCATGAACATGTGCTTTGCACATTTGACAAATTTTAGGATATTTTTTTAAGTCGAATTCTTTCCTATCTAGCATTTACATTTCTTTCTTCGCAGTAAGCTCTTCATATATTGAAGGATCTGTTGGGTCCAGATAAGTACATAAAAATCCAAAAATCAAAGTAAGAACAAAAAATACTGAAAAAACGAGTCCTAGTATTATTTGCAGTTCATCTGGGAATACTGGGATTATAAGTATATAGAAAAGAATAGTTATCAACCCAACCAGAGTCCACGCAATAATTTGTAGCACATGAAATGGTCTTTGGAATCCATTCTTTTTCATTTAATTTAAAATAATTTTTGTTATTCATTATATAAGCACCTCTTAAAGTTTATTTTGGCCTTCCATGCAAGCCAAACTGATAAACACAA
>CATKHM010000851.1:0-13292 GCA_949751825.1 Blepharisma undulans | reverse complement strand
ATGACGTAGAGTATTTAGCAAAGAGAACTGACATAATTCCGAAAAGCGATAATAAAGCTCCTAAAAACCCTGAGAGTGTATTTGTTGATGAAATAAGAAGTAGGATTGATACGTACTTTAGGATTGTGGTGAGAAATGTAAGGGATACAGTACCTAAAATTATCGGTTATTTCTTAGTAAGATCTGTTATGGATAAAATGCAAATGCAACTTTATGAAAGCATCAATAGAAGTGAAACAGTGCTGAATTTATTGAGTGAGCCTGCTCATATTACAGCAGAAAGAGAAATGATCCAAAAGCAGCTGACAACACTGAGAAAAGCAGAGAAAATCTTGAAACATGACCCTAACCTTGCTCTGCAAGCAAATTCTATTGAAGATGAAATCAGTAAACTTGAAAGTGAAGCAAATGAAGCTGCAAAGAAAACCAAAGAACAAGAGAAAAAATCAGAAGAAGATAGCACGGCAAGCCAAAGGCAAAATAAATCGCAATCAAGAGGACTATTTTAATCGTAAATCATTTATAAAGGATTATTAAATAATAAATAATGAGAGAATTTATGAAAAAAATAATCAGTTAATTGCATTCCCATTTTAACCCAAAATACTTCAGTTTTCTTAATTAAATTATTTTTCTAATTAATTAATAAATTTTTGCGCTATTTAGTTGAAGTTAGATGTATAAAGTCAAGATTTATTTTTTCATAATTTATTTTTTTTTTATTAATTTCTTAAAATTATTAGAAAAATTCAAGACAAACGATATTAATAGTCGAAATTCATCAGTTAATTTATTTTTATAAATTAATAAATACTATGATATTTTAGATATTTTTAAATCGTTATCGGGTATAAATGGTGTTGACAATTTTCGATAATAACATTTCTGTAATGCAATGTCAAGGTTGTGCCAATTCCTCGCATGCTTTATGATTCAAAAGAGTAATCCTTGCTTAAAAATAAATTCTCTATGTTATGATAGCGAGATATGCTTTATTCATGGAAATACTAAACTCAAAACAATCCATCTAAAAAGTATTTTCAAATAAACTGAAGATCGCTATAACCAGTTGCCAATGTATATAATTCATCTTCTAATATATTTTCATAATTTATATTGATTTTTACATATTTCAGTTACTTTCTGATTAAATATAAATGGTGACCAGATCCTTAATGTTAGTGCTTCTCTCAATAAGCGTAACTATTGCATCAATTCATCACATTCATTACGAATCAAAAGAAGATTATCCTTGCTCACAATTAAACTCTTCAGATCCTACAAATGCGCCATGCTCCAATCATACAAAAGAATCAGTTTCAAAAATAATTCATCCAAAAGAAAATCCAAAGAGATTGAAAATTGCTGTTATTGGGTGCCTATTCATTGGTCACATAACACCAACAATCGACATGACGAAATCCTTAATATCAAGAGGTCATGAAGTTGTCTATTATGCTCCTATACAAGTTCAGAATTTAATAGAAAATTCAGGTGCAAAATTCATCCCATATCCAAGTCCCAAAATTTCAAAACTTGAGGCTGTTGATAGTGTAAAACTAAAACCCACAGAAATTGGCTTGATGTTTGTAGATAAATTTGGGTCGTTTACTGAATTCATAATGCCTTGGTTTAAAGAGTGTTTTGATAGAGAAAATTTTGATGCTGTAGTTTTTAGCTCATTCACAGTGTGGGGCAATACAGTCGCAAGTTATTTTAAAAAGCCGTTTTTGTGCTTTGAGCCTTCCATTTTGCCAGCAGAAGATGAGTTTTGGTTGCAAACTCATTTTTATGATGATGGAAAAGAAGAGCAAGTTAAATTTGCAGAAAAGCTTCATGAGAAGTATAATTCAAAAGGGAAAAACCTTGTGGAAATGCTGTCGTGTAGTTATGCAGAAAAAGTTGTGATGTTTTCATCTCAAAAATTTTTTGAAAAAATTATTTTGTCAGAATTTCCTCGTCCTGAAAAATATTTTTTTTTGAATAGTGTTTCTATTCAAACATCCAAAAACCCAAATCCTAAATTGGAAGCCAACAGCCTAATTTATTTTTCATTAGGAACGATATTAAATCAAAGGCTTGATATTTTTTGCTCAATAATAGAATTTTTCAGCAAAACAAACTATAAGCTAATCATCAGCACAGGAGGAAATGAAAATCTTTATCAAGATCTTATATCAAAATATCACTACAAAAATATACAAATTAATTTGTTTACAAATCAGCCTAAAGTTCTTCAAGAAGCTGCAATTTTTATTACGCATGCAGGACTCAATGGCGTGAGAGATGCAATTTCTAATACTGTCCCAATGATTGCTATTCCTCAAAGTGCAGACCAGTTTGAAATTGCTAAAAGCATAAGCGATCTAAAACTAGGTGTCTCGTTAGAAGATTATAAAGGAAGTTTCAGCGAAAAAATCAAATTTGCTTTTGAAGAGGTTGAGAGTAATTTTGCAAGATATAAAGAAAATCTGCAAACTGCCCAGAAAATTTATTTTGATGGGCCTAGGTTTGAGGACTCTGTTTCAGAAGTGGAGAAATATTTGCTTAATATCACTCGTGTGATTTAATTTAATTTCTCTTCTTTTATTAAAATTAATAAAAATGTGGTTATATCAATTAGTTTTTATTGGGAGCATTTTTTTGGCTTTAACTTATGAAGAGATAATAGAAAATCAACATAACTGTGAAGCAATTAACGAATTTTCAAATAAAAACATTCAAATGCAGTGTAATATAGATGAGTATGATATATTTTCTGAAGCTTTAAATAAAACAAGTATCAAAAGAAAAATAGGAATAATTGGATGTTTTGGCACAGATCACATAATCCCCACAATTGATGTAGCTAAATGGCTCGTATTACGAGGCCATGAAGTTGTATTTTACGGTCCATTACACATGAAAGAAAAAATTGAACTTTCAGGATCAAAATTTATCCAATATCCAGAACAAAATATCACATTTAAAAACACTCGTGAAAAAGAAGAAATGAAGCAAAAAATTATTACTCATGGTGCAATTGTTAAAGTTGATTACTTTATCAATAATAATTTGCCGTGATTTTTAGAGAGTTGTGAGAAAGAGAAATTCGATGGGATTATTTTTCATCATTTTGCAATATTCGGATTTTCTATTGCAAAATATTTAAATTTGCCTAATATTTGCTTAACTTGTGGAGCTGTTCCTCCAGAAAGAGAGCAAATTGGGGATAATTATCCGAAAAATTGGAAAAAAAGAAAAATTGATTTTTCAACAGAAGTCAAAAAGCAAGTTCCTCATATAAGCTATATATCAAGAATTGTTCATTCATGCAGCAATGTAGGCAAGGTTTTAATGATTACTCCTAAAAAATTCGTGGAAGCAATGGCTGATAAACCTATTAAAGAATCTTATCGATATATCCATTTAAGCTCAATTTCATCTAAAAGTTCTCATGATTATGTCCCAGAACTAAAAGAAAATAGCTTGATTTATTTTGCATTTGGGACACTTTTCACTCAGTATAGTCAAGATATATATGATTCTGTAGCGAAATTTTTTTGTGGAACAAAATATGAACTTATTATGTCAACAGGAGGAAATGAAGAACTTTATCAATATTTGATACCAAAATATAGCAATTGCAACAATGTGAATATTAATATATATGTAAATCAAATGGAAGTTCTCAAGAAAACTGCGATTTTTATAAATCATGCGGGGTTTAATAGTGTACAAGAAGCAATTCCACTGATTATTCCAATGATAGTAATACCTCAAGGGGCAGATCAATATGCAATTGCTAGATGCATTCATGAGTTAAAGATTGGAATTAATTTTGGAAATTTAAAAGGAACTCTTAATCAAAATTTGAGATTTGCTTTTAATGAAATAGAAAAAAACTTCTCAATTTATAAAGAAAATATAAAGAAAGTACTTAAAACACATTTTGATGATGAAAGCCCAGAAGAATCAATTATTAAAATTGAAAATTATTTGTTTAATTCTACAAGAGTTCGCAAAAAAGTGGTTTCTTAGTCTAAATTTATATGATTATAATTATGCCAGCAAAGTAATTGACAAAATAATTAGAAATTAATCTTACTGTGCTAATGATAAAGGATTATTTTTATATACAAGCTTTTTTATATAATAATTGATATATAATAAATATAGTTGATACTTTTTTTATTATACGAATAAATTATTAATAATTAATTATTAACAATTAAAATTATTATAATGAAATCTCATAGACTTATCATTTTAAATTAACTATCATGCAAACTTTCTATAAGAAGAAAAGAAATGAATAGAAACTAAGAAAGAAAATACTACAAGAGTGCAAATAATTGCAAAGGCAAAAATGAGAGATAGCAAACCATGCGCGCCTTTTCACAAATTTTTCATTATTAAAATTTAGAAATTACTATTTTCAAATAGCAAGAGATTACTGGTGTGCTCCAAGTCTCCTTATAGTCTCTATTCAAGCGAAAAAAATCTATATAAAATCTCAGAGGACAATTTAAATTAAATACTTTATATCAATAATTCATTTTTATTATCAACCTTCTTTCTAATAAAATATGGTCAAACTTATCAAAACTTACTTACTTTTAATGCTCGTGGTAAATTTTGTTTCATCAGCTGATAATACTGTTAAAGAATCAAAAAATAATCCTCCAGGATATTGCGATTCATCTATTCTGAATGATTCTTCCCATGAAAAGAGTTTTCGATGTGATAAACCACATGGGAAATCATTGCCACAAAGATTAGCACACAAAGATAATGCTGAAACCACGCTGAAGATTGCAGTTATTGGCTGTATTGGAACAGGGCATATAACACCCACAATTGACATGGTAAAAGCCTTAAAATCAAAAGGCCATGAAGTGGTATTCTATGCTCCCATTTTTATGCAGGACCTAATTAAATCTACTGGTGCAAAATTTATTCCATATCCAGAACAAAAAAAAGCAAAAGTTACTCCAGTTGACAAGAAAGAGATAAATGTCAATGAAACTGGATTGCTACTGATGAAAATATTTGGCGGTTTCACGAGCAATATTATGCCATGGCTATTGGAAAACTTCAAAAATGAACAGTTTGATGTAGTTTTGTACACCTCATTTGCTATTTGGGGCAATACTATTGCAAGTTATTTTAAATTGCCATATCTTTGTCTTGGGACTTCAGTTTGGCCAGCAGAAGATGAACCTTGAATTCAATCTCAATTTTTCGAAGTAGGAAAAGAGCAACAAAATGAATTTGTGCATGGACTTCGCCAAAAATATAACACTACGCTTGAAAATTTTGTTGAAATATTTTCTTGCAGTTATGCTGAAAAGGTAGTGGTGTTTTCTTCCCAAAACTTTTTAGAAGCAGCGAATGGAAAGTTTTTGAACTCAGAAAAATATATTTTCTTAAATTCGATTTTTGCAAACACTGCGAAAAGCTTTATAAATGACCTAAAAGAAAATAGTGTGATATATCTTTCACTTGGAACAGCTTTCAATAATCGTTTGGACATTTTTGAAGCTGTAATAACGTTTTTTGCTGATACAAAATACCAGCTAATCGTCAGCACTGGGATGAATGAGAATCTTTATCAAACTCTAATATCAAAATATTCATATCACAACATAAAATTTCATTTATTTGTAAATCAAATACAAACACTCAAAGATGTTGCTATTTTTATAACTCATGCAGGGTTTAATAGCATAAAAGAAGCGATTTCGTATACTATTCCAACAATTACATTTCCACAAGGCGCTGATCAGTTCTCAATCTCGAAAGCAATCACGGATCTTAAAATGGGTGTTTCAATTGAAGATTATAAGGGCAGCTTAGATGATAGGATTAAGGAAGCATTCCAGGAGATTGAGAAAAATTTTCTGGAGTATAAAGAAAATATTAAGAATGCTCATAGGATTTATTTTAACGGCCCAAGTTTCGATGAATCTATCACTGAGCTGGAAGATTATTTATTAAGCATCACAACAAACTAATAAACTAAACCCTTATGGAGGATAGATCTTTATTAAATTTTAATTATTGCATATAGTAAGGCAATTTTATGTAATTATTATATGAGCAATTATTTTAAAAATTAAACCACTGAATATAAAACAATATATTTTATTAGTTGATTTTTAATAGAGCATCATTGATAAATAAGAAAATCTTAATAATTAATGATTTAATTCATACATATATATGAAGGTTAAATCATTAATTGCATATTCTACATACGTGCTTATTTATTTTTGTCTGTCTGTCAGGATTTATCTACGATCTCATTTAACGGGTAACCTTATTAGTTTCGATCTCAGAAATAATAAAGTAAAGTATGCTCATCGAGCCACAGAGAACAGCATGGAGTCTAGGCATTGTAATCAGCTTTAATATGCCAAAAACTTGATCATCAGAAATGAAAATTATTACAATGAAGTTTCATAATCTATTATCCATGGTCTCAAAACATAATTCTTAATCAATTTTTTGATAGTGTTGGAATTACGAAAATCTCAAGTATTAACATCAAATTTATTGATAAATTTTAGTGCAATTAAAGATTAAGCAATATTCTGCTGCAATCTTTTGAGATAATCTTATATTAAGTAGATTAGATTGAATCATTTCATCTTTCGACTAATCAATTCCATCTTGTAAAAAAGATTTAATTTGAAGTATTATTCTGGGCTCAAGCAACCAAATGGTGTCAATTATAACCTTCCTGGTTTAATATATGCTGATAATAGAATAAATATAAATAATAAAAGCTTTAATCGTTAAGCTTTTATTAGATTTCGATGTTTAAATCAAAAGAAAATTTAAAAATGACATCTTATATTCTATTAATGATATTAAAAAGCAATAAAGTTTTAAATTTTATAATTTTATTATGCCTTATATGACCAATTATATGACTTATAACCCATAAAAAAAATTAAATTTTTCAATATCAAATTTATTAATATTAATATTTAACTCTTTTTTTTCATTTCTCATAGATTCATTCAGCATCATAATTTGAATATAAAATATGGAAAGACTTTCAATCCGTTTATCAATCTTTGTCTTTGTACTCAATCTCTCTTTGTTAGCTGCGGATGCTATCGATAAGAGTTCAAAAGTTGATACTCCAGGTTATTGTGAGCCATCTATGTTGGGCCAGTCTTCCCATGAAAAGAGCTTTCTTTTTGAGAATACTCTGGAGCATTCTTTATCACAAAGGGGAGGTCATAATAGCAGATCAGAAAGAAAAATGAAAATTGCTGTTATAGGCTGTATTGCAACTGGTCATATCACTCCAACAATTGACATGGTAAAAGCTTTAAAATCAAAAGGTCATGAAGTCGTTTTTTATGCACCTATTTATACCAAAAATTTAATAGAGTCTACTGGTGCATTATTTGTTCCATATCCAGAGCAAAAAGAAGCAAAAATAACACCAATTGATAAAAAAGAGATCAGAGTCAATGAAACTGGATTGTTGCTGATATCGTTATTTGGCGGCTACACAAATTATATAATGCCATGGTTTTTAGAAAATTTCGAAAAGGAGCAGTTTGATGCTGTCATTTATAGTTCTCTTACGATATGGGGCAATACTGTGGCAAGCTATTTCAAAATTCCATATTTATGTCTTGGAATAACAGTATTACCAGCAGAAGATGATGCTTGAATCCAAACTGAATTTTATGATGAAGGAAAAGAGCAGCAGAAAGAATTTGTAAATCAACTTCATCGCGATTATAATGTCACAGCAGACAGTTTAATAGAAATTATATCATGCAGTTACGCTGATAAAGTTTTGATGTTTTCTTCACAAAAATTTTTAGAAGTAGCATCAAATCACACTTTTTCAAATCCAGAAAAATATATTTTTTTAAATTCAATTTCTCTTCAAACTTCAAAAAATTTTATTTCAAAATTGAAAGAAAACAGTATAATATACCTTTCACTTGGAACTGCTTTTAACCAACGTCCAGACATTTTTGAATCTATTATAAACTTTTTCAGCCAAGCAAAATATGAGCTTATTGTAAGTACAGGAATGAATGAAAACCTTTATCAAACTCTTATATCAAAATATAACAGTAGCAACATAAAAATTAATTTATATGTAAACCAGGTAAGACTGCTTAAAGATATTGCTGTTTTTATAACTCATGCAGGCCTAAATAGCATAAAAGAAGCGATTTTATATACAATTCCAACTGTCACAATACCGCAAGGTGCTGATCAATTTTGAATCTCAAAGGCAATAACAAATCTCAAAGTTGGCGTTTCACTTGAAGATTATAAAGGAAGCCTAGATGATAAATTTGCTGCTGCATTTCAAGAGATTGAAAGAAACTTTTTAGAGTATAAAGAAAACCTGAAGAATGTTCAAAAGGATTATTTTGATGGTCCAAGCTTTGATGAGTCTATTTTGGATTTAGAGGCCTATTTATTCAATATCACAAATAAAGATTAGAATAGCATTAATCTTAATCCTAAGATTATTTTATATATATTATTTTCTAATTTCTATATTTAAGATTCCATTGTTTATAATTACTTAATGGCTGGCCCATTTTGAGTATATCATTGAATAAATTTCTAAATTTAAAAAGTGCATTATTAAAAACTATTAATTATAAATCTGTAACGCATATTTTAAATACATCTTTTGCAAAAAAATATGAAATTTTGTAACAATTATTTAATCATTCGAGCATTTTCGATTAATAAAAATTATTGCAATTTCTCCAGGATTCAAATGCAAATTAACTAAATTCTTTAAATCTATAAGCTATTTTTATATCATAATCTTCTGTTTGATAATATGAAAAAACTTGTCAACAGTTTCTTAATTTTTGCTTTTGCAACGCACCTATTCGTCTTGGCTAATGAAACTATCAGGGATTCAAAAAATAACAGTCCAAGCTATTGTGATTCCTCTATGCTAAATGAATCTTCCAAGGAGAAGAGCTTTAGATGCGATAAACCTCAAGGAAAGTCTTTACCTTTAAGAGCCGAGCAGAATACCAATGATAATACAGAAAGGAAATTGAAGATAGCAATTATTGGCTGTATTGCCACAGGACATATAATGCCAACACTTGACATGACTAAAGCATTAATATCAAAAGGGCATGATATTGTATTTTATGCACCTATTTATGCTCAAAATTTAATAGAGCCAACAGGTGCAAAATTCATCCCATATCCTGAACAAAAAGAACCAAAAATAGCTCCAATTGACAAAAAGGAATTCCATGCTAATGAAACCGGTTTATTAATGATGGCATTATTTGGCGGCTACACCGATTATATTATGCCATGGTTTTTTGAAAGTTTTGAAAAAGAGCAATTTGATGCTGTTATTTATGGTTCTCTAACTGTCTGGGGAAATGCTATTGCAAGCTATTTTAATTTACCATACTTATGCCTTGGAATTTCAGTTTGGCCAGCAGAAGAAGAAGCTTGGCTTGAAACTCGACAATATGATGAAGGAAAAGAGAGACAGAGTGAATTTGTAAATGATCTTCAAAATAAATATAATGCAAAAGGCAACAGTTTTGTTGATGTATTTTCTTGTAGCTATGCCGAAAAGGTTTTGATGTTTTCTTCTCAAAATTTCTTGGAAGCAGGAGCGAATAAGCAATTTTTGAACCCAGAAAAATATATTTTTCTAAATTCCATTTTCTCTCATACATCAAAAAATTTTATCAATAAATTGCAAGAAAATAGCGTAATATACCTTTCATTAGGAACTACCTTTAATAACCGTCCAGACATTTTTGAAGCTGTAATAGAGTTTTTTGCTGATACAAAATACCAGCTAATCGTCAGTACTGGAAGGAATGAAAATCTCTATCAAATGTTGGCATCTAAATATAATTATCAAAATGTCAATATTCATTTATATGTGAATCAATTAAAAACACTTAAAGATGCCGCTATTTTTATAACACATGGAGGACTTAATAGTGTAAAAGAGGCTATTTTGTATACAATTCCAACGATTGCAATTCCCCAAGGTGCTGATCAATTTTATATATCAAAAGCAATTACGGATCTGAAAATTGGTGTTTCAATTGAAGATTATAAAGGGAGTTTTGATGAGAGATTTAAACAAGCATTTTATGAGATTGAGAAAGATTTTGTGGATTATAAAGAAAATATTAAGAATGCTCATAGGATTTATTTTAATGGTCCTAGTTTTGATGAGTCTATCACCGAATTAGAAAATTATTTATTTAGCATTACCTCTAAGAAATAATATAAATTTTAGCTAAAATCGATTTTTAATTAATCTTTCGATTGGTAAAAAAAAGTAAAAACGTAAAGAGTATGCATTATTTATATATGAAAAATTTTTCATTTTATTTGCAAAAAAAATATGCAGGTTAAAGCAATAATTGCATATTCAACTTGCGTACTCATTTATTTTGTCTGCTTATCAGGATTTATCTACGACATAATTACACGTGCCACAGTTATTGGATTTGATCTCAGAAAAAATAGAGTGGAGTATGTTCATCGAGGTCACCGAGAACAATACGGCGGTGAAGGCATCGTAATGAGCTTTTTAATTTGCCTCTGTGGCTGTGCATTAGTAGGAATTAACAATTTGCGAAAATTACCACCTTGGATTATCAGAGTTGGTGGATTATTTTGCTTGATGATAATAGTTTTTACGTATAAAAAAGTGATTGAAGTGTACAGAATTAAAATGCCTTGGTATGGGCCTGGGTTTTATCCGCCTCCACATTATGTCAAAGGCCCTTTAATAAACGATCAAGGCTACACTATATAATTTTACAAAAAATTGTATTTATGACAGATTTTGTATCTAAATTAATTCAATTACTATTAATTTGATAATTCTTAATAAAGATGTTTGTCGAAGATGACTCTTCAGTTATAGCTGATAAAACAACCTTCATTACCCACACAGACCAAACTGATACAACCAAAATATTCCAAATAAGTTATACAGAAAAGCCTACCGTTGTCTTCAAAATCGAAGAAGCTCAACCTCCAGAAGTAATTTCTTCATCAGCCGCTTTGCCAGAAAATTCAAACCTTCGTAGAGTGGTAGATAATATTTTTAATACTATGAAAACAAATAACCCCAAGTTCACCAACCCAATGGTAGAATCTACCTGAAAAAAATATTTTGATACCCAAGAATGCAAAGACATCATTGGAGATATGTTTTGATATTGTGTAATAAAAGTTGAAAAAAGGAAAAAATATGATACTTATAAGAAACAACTGCTGGAAAGAATTTCACATAATTATATCCAGCTTTTTGTAAATGTGGAGCATGAGGATAAAGAAATTTTCTTCGAAAATTTCTATGATTGTATAGCACAAGCTGTATTTTACAGCATGTATTTTGCATACCCAAAATCAAGATCTCGGCTAAATAGTGAAGAGTTTAAAAGGAGTATTTATGAGTATGTTTCGTCAAAATTAACAGGAATTGCTGTGAGCAACCAAGGGTATAAAAAATGAATTTTAGATTTGGGTGCTGGAAATGTGCTAAGTAATCAAGGCTCAAAGCAACAAGAAGGACTTTATAATATTCTGCTTCCTCCTATCAGAAAAAAACAAACCAAAAGAAAAATGCAACAATTAAGGTATAGCCCTTTAGTAAAAAGATATTTAAGCACTAAAAGATATGAAGCAATTAATGCTATTCCTGTATGAAATATGAGGTATACGCTAAGAAATCCTGACAAAGAAAAAGAACTTGATAGAAAATTCAGTTATTATAGAAAAATGGCTGTAAGTTGTGAAAGAAAAGCTGTGGAAAAAGATAAAGAATTTCAAGATTTCAGCTTCAGAGTTGAAGAAAAAATCAAAGAAGACCATAGAGAGTATTTAAAACAAATAAAAATCCTTAATCAGCATACTCAAAAAGTTTTACAAGAAAATGCTAATGAGTATGCAAATAAATTAGTGGCCCAATCAAAAAAGGAAAAAGAAGAGAAAAATAAAAGAAGCTCTTCGTTTAAAGAAAGATAAATGTTAATTTAATATTTTATCAATATCTTAAAGTAGAAATATCAGACGTTTTGTTTTGCAGAAGAGCTCTCTGCATTAAATGAACTTTTCTTGAATAAGGAATTGTAGGATCAGTCCTAATATCATCTAAAATGTCATCTATACTTGGTGCGTCTTCTTCTCGTTGATTTGGCTTAAAATAGCTGCTTTTTGCAAAATGATCTAAATAATCCACAAATTTAGGCTCATTAAGAGTGTTTGGGATATGTTCCCCATTATTATGTCTTGTGGTTTTGATATTTCTTTTGGGAATCTCGTTATATTTTGTGGGAAAAATGATTAGACTGTTGTCTTTTTCTTTTAAATTGACTTTCTTTGTGAAAAGAGATGCAAGATCTGATGAAAAAATTTCTTCTCTGGCTTTTGCGGTTTTGCCAGACCTGGAAATTGAGGTTTGAAAAGTTTTATCTGGAGAAAGGGAGCGTGTTCCTTTATATGCGTCTGCAATAGTCCTAAGCATTCGTTTTCTTATTGAATTTTCTGTATTAACTCGGTCTTGCCAATAGTGATGAACGTCATTTGGAGATAGAAATGCTGCTTTAAACGGCTTTTTATTCTTTTGGTTTATCATTTAGTATAATTCCATATTTATCTGAAAAGTAAATAGAAGTAATATCTCTTGCATTTAAATAATAAAATAAGTTTTTATATATGTTTTAATTAATTATTTATAAATTTGTCAGTAGGGCATTGATTCTAATCATTTCAAGCCTTGAAATCAGTTTTTCATATAATTCTTCATCTACCTGTATCCTGACAGTATTTAATTTCCCTAAATAATTGTCAATATGAATAATATCCAATCTATAATCATCTTCTAAATAATCTGTCATTGCATGAAGTATAAACTCATCAGTTTCTTCATTCTTTCCTAACTCCTCTATCAAAATTTCACCAATCCCTAAATCCAATATACGCTTTGCCTGCGAAGCATTGCAAGCTGAAGCTGCATTACACAGCGCATATATTCCTTCTTTTTTTACCATAGGGCTCTCATTCTCTATTGTTATCCTCATTATTTCAAAAATTCCACATTTCAAAGCTTCTTCAATTATTTCATCACTTTCTACAAATAAATTGTAAAAAATCCAATAAATTTCTTTTTTGATAAACTTATCTTGAGTTTCAGAAATAATTTGATAAAGCTTCGTTAAAACACCAGAATTAATCAAAAGATTTATGTTGGCTTCTGTTACACAATAATTTCCAAAAATTTTTAAGGATGGAAGAGAAACGCT
>CATKHM010000850.1:0-13310 GCA_949751825.1 Blepharisma undulans | reverse complement strand
GCGAAATCAGAGTATTCCAGCTTGAAAAAATTTACCATATTAATTATTAAATCTCTTTATGAGTGTTTAATGATACTCCTAATAATGTTTCTTCTATTGTGTCTAAGTCTTTTGATCTGAGTTCATCGGTGTCAAAATAAAACTCTTCTAATGTGCTAATATCACTTAGCGCTTCAGCTATTTTTTTCAATCCTCTCCCCGTGATTTCATTATTTTTGACATTAAATATTTTCAATTTCTCCATCTCTTTCAAATTATTCATAATATTTTTGGCTCCTTCATTTGTTATCTCATTCCCTTCAAATGAAATTAATTTCAAATTTTTCAGAAACGGAATTGCAGAAGCCATAGCCAATAATCCATCATCTCCAATATGATTATAAGCAATGATAAGTATGCTTAAGCTGTATACCTTAGCAAGCTCACTCGACAATTTAATTGCCTCTGCAGATCCTATTTGATTATTCACTAATTTTAGCTCTTCTAAGCAAGGCAGCTCAGGTATTATTAAACTTAACAGCATACATCCAATTTCTCCAAGACCTCTATCAATAATATGAATATTCCTGATACTGTTTCCTTTTCCATTCAGATATTTTATATAAATTTCTTTGATTTCAGGGATCATATTGCTTTCGTATTTTTGATACTCTATTCCTATAGGAGAGTCAGATTTGGGAGCAGCCGTTATAATCTGGTCTTCTTTCAGCTTTTCATGGTTTATGCAGGAGCAAGAAGTTAAATTTCCCATAATTTTAATATGGCTATAATTGAAAATAATTACAGCCTTACTTTTTATCTGTTTAAGCAAATTCTTATATAAAAATCATAATAACCCTTTAAAATTCACCTTTTGCTATTTAAATCCTTAATTCTCTTATATAAAAATATGCTGACAACTCGCAAACTTTCCACTTTGCTTTCCCGTCGGATCAGCATGACTGTGCGTGATGGGATCAACTCCGCAATGGACGAAGAAATCCAAAGAGATCCTGACGTATATTTGATAGGTGAAGAAGTGGCAAGATATAATGGTGCTTATAAAGTATCTAAAGGACTATGGGATAAGCATGGTGATGGCAGAATTTGGGATACCCCTATAACAGAAGCAGGGTTCACTGGATTAGCTGTAGGCTCTGCCTTAGGAGGCCTCAAGCCTATCTGTGAATTCATGACATGGAATTTTGCCTTACAAGCCATTGACCATATAGTAAACTCTTCTGCTAAAATCAGGTACATGTCAGGTGGCAGACTTCATGGCAGCATCGTTTTTCGCGGTATCAATGGCCCAGCAGCCGCTGTTGCCGCTCAGCATTCCCAATGTTTCGCAGCTTGGTACGGATCAGTGCCTGGACTCATTGTGCTGAGTCCTTATGATACTGAAGATGCCAGAGGACTATTAAAAGCTGCAGTAAGAGACCCAAATCCAGTAGTAGTCTTAGAAAATGAACTTATGTATGGACAATCCTTTGAAGTCTCTGAAAAAGCTTTGGATAAAGACTTTACAATTCCTATCGGACAAGCCAAAATTATGAAGGAAGGAAAAGATGTGACAATCGTTGCACATTCAAGAATGGTCGGGGTGTCGCTGAAAGCAGCGGAGGAGTTGGAAAAACAAGGGATTAAGGCAGAAGTCATTAATTTGAGGACGATTAGACCGCTGGATATAGAAAGTATTGTGAAGTCAGTGAAGAAAACGAATAGATTGGTAACGGTTGAGGATGGCTGGCCGCAGTTTGGGGTTGGGGCTGAAATTAGTGCGTTGATGATGGAGACGGAAGCTTTTGATTATTTGGATGCACCTGTGGAAAGAATTACGTCAGCTGATGTCCCAGCACCTTATTCGTTGGAGTTGGAAAAATTGTTTACACCTGTCCCGCAAAATGTAGTTAATGCGGTCTTGAGAGTTTGCAATAAGAAATAAATAAGTTAATAATTTGATTAAAATTTTAGAATATAAAATGAGAAGGTTTTAGTAATATTTGGAGATATACTTATGGCTTATTTCTTTATATAAATATAATTATCATAATATCCTAAGAAATGATTTCAGCAGAAGGACAAGCATAGTTTATCCTTATCTTTTGCGTTCACATCGCAACTATTTATGTTACTCTTGCTGTTCTTTTACTTAAAAATGTTATTGCTTTTAGCGATTTTGACTGTATATTGAGACAATATTTGAAATTATTTTGACAATGCTACTCATATTGGAAGTAAAAATATTATTTATGAAATAAAACTTTATATATTAGATGCTTTTTAAACCTCTATAAGCCACTTTTTTGAAAATTATTCTGAGTCTCACTTTAATTGAAGATTGATATAATGATGATTTTTAATATTAAAGTTAATCACAAAGGGGCATAAAAATGAGTGGTATTTAATTATTACAATCAATTATATGGACATTCGTTTGGAGATAGCGAAAATTGAGTCAAAACTTGAGAGAAGTGATAATAGCCTACAAGGAAGCTTTTATCACAAATTGCAAGGAAATTTATGACATTTTGTAATTTATAGCCTGCCAATCTCTAAATATACGCTTATCTGCTTTATGCATCCATTAGTTTGAAAGAGCTTGAATTTACTTTTAGAAGCAGCCAGACCTTTTCCACTCTTCATGACATGTCAATATTATAAAGTCTTTTATCATACAATTTATGACCTGGAAAGTAAAAACCAGGAAATAATTTTGCCGTTGCAATTTTTGAAAAAGTTTATCAAATTTTCAAATTTAAAAAGGCTCAAAATTTTACAATTTGATGCTTATAAAATCACAGTGAGCGACTTCGGTTATTCTAATCATCAAAAAATTATCCAAAATTCCTTTCCTAAACAGTCAGATAGCTTTTCGTTGGAGTTATGCATACAAGAACAAAAATGGCCTGCAGTTTATTTATTTGTCCAAGCATTGAAAAAGTATCAAACTCAAAAGTCAGATAAAGAAGAATCTTTAAATTGTGAAAAAGAATTTACTTTCTATGGAAAACAAGAATTTGATAATGCATGAGAGTCTATCAAAGAAACGAAAATTGATTATGATTGAACAATAAATAAAACTTCTGCTTTAAGATCTTTTCTAAATTACAAAGAACTAATTAGCCAAAATTTAGAAAATCCAAAAAATGACACTATTTCCCAATTTTTTAATGAGCAAGATTTTTCTTTATATTTAAATAGTAATCCAACTATTAATAGAAAATATATATTTAACCTCGAAAATTTAAAAATATCTTTATGCTATAAAAAAGGATGACAAAATATTGTCCAAAGCCAAGGGGAAAACTCTGAGTGAAAAAGACTTCAAATAAGATATTTTTTACAAGAAATTTTAAAATTATTTAAAGAAGATGAAATTTTTCATTATGAAAATTACAAAGCTTATAAAGAGATGAAGAATGCACGATTAAATAAAATGAATCCTCTAGAAGAAGATGGTATGCATTCTTTAGTTTCGAAGAGGATTATAGTATTACATATATAGGAAAACAAGATGTGTTTTAAAAATTTAAAGTATAAAGGTTGAGTAAGCGATTATGATGCGATGTGGGTATCATTCAAAGAAATTACTCAGGAGCAGAAAAAAATAAATGAAAAGGTCATATTAATTTAGATTAAAATGGAAGAAAGAAAATTCTATGTTTTAATAAGTCTCCTATTGCTTTTTGAGAATAATTACGAAATTGAACTTGACTATAAATGACTATAATAATTGCTAAGGTAATTAGATTAATTATTAATTAGCTATGCTTAGTCTCTTAAAGCAACACGTATTACGTATAGCAAATTTTGGCTTTCCTGCATAGAGTACAATACTGTTGTCCACCCAAGTTGGAGAATTAAATGAGAATATTCAATGCTGATATTTGAATAAAGTACTATTTTCTTCCATGTCAAATAAAGCTGCTTCTTTTGTCCCCAAAATAAATAATAGAGAGTTGTTGGGAGAAAATCGATACATTCTGGGCTCAATAATATTTGAAATGCTTAGCAATGGAGATTCAAATATCAAATCCACAACTATCAGAGCTTCCTCAGATATGCATGCTATATATTTCTCATGTTTAATAATTGATAATTTTTGAACTGGAGAATCTGCGTCATAAACGTTTTTAATAGGTTCCATTCTTAGATTCTATTTTTTTATAGATTTTTGTACCGCTAGAAATATATAACCATCATTATTAGACCAGCACATGTCTTTGATATTGTCGCTCATTTTATATGCACTCAATGGTCCTATATTCAAACTAAAAAATTCAACAATATTCACTTCTCGTTTGTTTGGTTCAAATATAGAAAGAAAGCTCCCTGAAGGACTTCATGAAATTGAGGCGCTTATTTTACTCTTATTTTCTCGTACAATTTGATTGCTTTTGGGTTTATTACTGCAATGCTGTTATATTCGATAGAGAATGCTAGTAAATCCAAATTAGAAATGTCAATACTTGCTATGATACTATAACTTCTGCTCTTGAACTTGATTTCTGCTTTACATGTAGTTAAATCATAAGAATATATGACCCCTCTGAATGATCCAATATATGCAACTAAGCTTTGCTCTTTAAGTGCAATACAAGTAATTAGCCCAAAGTCTTTATAAGGATGTGAAAGGCTTTCTGAACTGTCATTTTCTAAGTAGCCAAATTTTGAGTCCTCAACAATATAACGCTCAAGCGTCATTATACTATCTGATAATCTTTTACTTTTACTATAGTACACAGCTTTGATCAATAATTTTAAATTTTCTATGTGCAAACTGTTATCCCAATCAGCGGTTTTCATGAATTATATTATTAAACTCACTCTTTCTGGTTAATTCCTTAAGAATATCTTTAAAAATCTGACTTTTACTGAAATCTAAATTGCACCTAAATTCATCTATACTTTCTGGGCAGGGATTTTTACTCATCTCGAAACATAATTCTTTTACAACCTCCATTTTGATACCGGAAACCATTGAATTCATGTTGAAGTAAGAAATTGCTGGGACTTCTTTGTACTTTTTGATTATATATTGCTTATTTTTAGAAACCGCACTCCTCTTTGGGGATAGTTCAGTACTAAAATTTGCTGAGGCAGATTTTTTTTGAAGCACAGTAGGCTTAAGCAGATTATTTCATTTTAGAGGTGGTAGGTGTTTGGTATCAAATTCGATGAGTCACTCCCAATGGTATTTACAAAATACTGATGATTTATAATACACATTTTCCTTCATGCTGAAGGTTTCGCAAGACTCGCAGTTTTGAAATACACACTGAGACATGTTTTAATTATTTAAATTTGGAAAGGGGGATGATCATTTTTTAAAAGAGTTACAAAGTCTTATATTATTCGTATATTAACCAGACAAATTTAATTTTAAAATACTTACATTGTAAATTTAATAAGTCTGAGGGTTTATAATATAGAATAATATAATAAAAATTACTTGTATTATCTAATTAAACTAACACTAGGTGGATATTTGTTAAATCTAAGATCTCCTATCACCTTTAAGCTAATAAAATAATTAAATCCCAAATTAAATTGGATTATGCCTCATTAAAAATATAAAATAATAAATGTTAGTTTGTAGTTTGCAAATGTGATTCTTTGGTTTGCTGATTCATTAGATATATATATTAAAGTGTAAGTTCCATGAGTAAAAAATTAAATTGGATAAGATTTAATTAAAATTTGTGATTTTATATGACTTAATATCAAAAGTGCAATTTCATTATTTCGCATGCCAAGACTTTTTTAACCCCCATCAATAAAAACTTTACTTATTAACAAGGGGCACAATATTATTACGATTAAATTTATTGTATAAATTGAAATTTTAGTTTTCTTAAAAATGAAAAGCATTCTAAAATTGGACATTTACTCGAATAATAGTATATTTCAATTCTATTCTTTAAATTTTAATGCTAAATTCCCTGATAATTAGCAAAATTTTGCTTGTGAAAATTAAAAACAACATTTTTATTAAAAAAAAAAATTTTATATACATAATGCTAAAAATAAAACAATATTAATATTTGTTGTTTATTATTCTCCTTTATAGAAATTATTGCTTTCTCTTCTGCTGTGATAATTTCAAGTTAACAATTATATCAATAGCAACTTTTTGATTCGCCTCGATTTCTTTATTTAGTTCAGTGATTTTTTGCTTCATTTCTTCTTCTGCATAACTAATATTTGAGCTTAATAAATCAACAGCGCTTTTAATAATTTGAGAATGCCATGCTTTGATTCCTTCCTCTTGATCTTCAATCTCTTTTATTAAAATTGGATTTTCTGAAGCAGAAAATTTCAGGTTCTGAAATTCTTCTCCAATAGTATTTTTCTTCAGCTCAATAAGTATCTTGAGCAGTTCAAAATACTCTTTGCTTAATGTGCCGTTAATAAAAGTATAAGCACTGCGAATTTCAGGAGAATTGTGAATATAGTTTGTTTGATTTTTTTGTAATAGTTCATAGGCCGTATTAAAGTCTTCTAGAGCTTTTGCTGATTGTCCTAAATTATTGAGCACTCTGGCTCGATTATAAATACATAAAGATGCTCTGGGAAATATTTCTATTGCTTTATTATAATAATCTAAAGCATCAAGATATCTTCCTGATATTTCAAGATTTTTAGCTAATTCACTCAGAACTCTTACTTTATCTAATTTGATAAAAAAATTTTTGGGGCTAAGTTGAATTGCTGTATCCAAGCAGCCTATTGCCTCAAGATATTTACCCAATTTACACAAGGCATTTCCTTTGATTTGATACGCATTGCTATCAAATGGATCAAGCTGTATATTTTTATCAAAGTTTTCTATTGCTTCTATTTCACTTCCTATCTCAAGAAGAGAGTGTCCTTTGTTGATGTAATTATCAGCTGCGCGAGGGTTGAGATTAATTGATGTATTAAAGCACTCTATAGCTTCATTATATCTATACAATTCTTGTAACACTGTTCCTTTCTCGCTATAATAATGCCAATCTCCAGGGTTTTTTGCTATTAGTTCGTTGAGGAACCCTATACGCTCAAGTTTACAGCCCAAATCGTAAAAAGTGTATCCTTTCTCTTTACAAAGAACAACATAGCTAGTGTTAGATATAAAGGTTTTGTTGCTTCCTTCTACTATTTCCAGTTGTTTATCTAGTTTCCTTAAACTTGCATGCTGGCTATAATAAGCAATCTCAGTAAAATCTTTTTGGTCCAAATCAAACTTATAATAAATTCTGGAATTTGATAAATAATAAGTTGAGAAGTACATTCCTTCTTTATTAAGAATGCTATAAATATGAATAGCGGATCAGTTAAGTTTTGATTCTCCGATTTGTTGCCAAATGTATTGATTTTCAACTTCACTTTCATAGATCATTCCTCTTTTATCGCAATCTATCAAATATAATCTCATTTCTGCATTTATTATTAATTTTTTCGACTGATCGGCAAAGTCATAAGGAATTCTGGAGTAAGAATCAGTGTCAATTGAATACAGCAAAATATTTTTCAAATAATATCCACAAATCATTATATTTCCACGAAACGCTACAGTATGACAAATTGAATCAACTATTGGTAATAAAGCCAATTTTGATCACTGATTTTTATCTAAATCGAATTTGCCAGTTAGTCTTGGATTAGCACTGCCAAGAAAGCAATAAATATTTCTATTAAAATATATAAGTGAGCGATATTGAGAAGGTGCTCCAGAAGGTATTACCCTAACTCTGCCATCCTTCTCGACTATAAAAGCCGTGGCTGAAGAGGATAATTTAGCAATAACGAATAGTTCACCTTTTGGAAGTTGAGCCATGGCTGAATAATTGTCTAATTTTCCTCGAAGATTCAATACTTTTGCTTTTTCTCGTTCACTTTCTGTATCAAAAACGAATAAATTTATTTTTCCATCAACTTCACCAATATTATAAAATGATGTGGTTTGACGATATGCATCAACATATTCTTGAAAACCTTGATTGAGTGTTGAATCAGAAGTATAATTTTGAAACTCAGAGCATGTTCTTCTGAAATCTTGCTCTGTTTGTACACTATTTCATCTATTTAACACAACATTTGTTTTTATTTTTAGTTCATTCAATTTCCAAAAATTTCTAACACTACTATATGGTTCTGAGCACGCAGGAATCATTGTTTGCACTTTCTTTATAGCAATATCAGGATGTAAAATCAATAAATTTATAAATGGGTCTTGCTCTTTTCTTGATATATATTGAACTTCGGCGATCTTTTTAATTAAAATATTTATTTCTTCCAAATCATAATCCAATGATGTTATGATATCTTTAACATTATTTTTGATGCTACCAATATTTTGGCTGGATAAGATCTTAGTCTTTAATTTTTCTCTTTTGGAATGTTCTTCTGCAAGAAATCCAAGAATTGCATTTTTGGTGCTTTCTTGAGGCTCTATAAAAATAAAATCAAAATAAAGACTTCTAAAGGATATATTATGCTCTGCTCTTTGATGGATTTCACAACAGTAAATTTCAGAAAACAAACCTTGATGAAAAAACTTAATTTCCAGGTCACAGCCTTGCTTGAAGCATCGATAGGACATTATTATAATAATGCTAATAAATTATTAATAATTATCATTTTATTAAGTTCAATAAAATCATTCTATTTACTGGTTTTTTCAATGCACTTGTTTTCTTCTTGAAACATATCTAAAGCACTCAGGGCTTCTCCTTTTTTCAAAAAATAAAGTGGAATACTTGGGTTAATTTTAATTGCCTTATCATAATGCTTAATTGCCTCTTCGTATTTCGTTTCCTCCAAAAATATAGCTCCAATTCCACTATATGCAGCATCTTGATTAGCATCTAATCTAATCGCCTCATTATAGCATTCCATAGCTTCGTCATTTTTACCTAGTCCATGAAGAGCGCTTCCTTTATTTGTATACGGAAATGCACAGAAAGGGCTGATTCTTATCGCATCATTATAATATTTGATTGCTTCTTCATATCTGTTTTGATTTTTTAAAATATTTCCTATTCCATTATATGCAGCGTCTTCATTTGGGTTTATTCTAATTGAATTTTTATAGCATTCCATAGCTTCCTCTATCTGACCCATCTCCATAAGAGCATTTGCTTTATTTGTATATGAAAATGATTTATTTGGATTTATTCTTATTCCGTCATTGTAATATTGTATTGCTTCTTTATATTTTTTTTCATTCAGAAGGATAGTTCCGATGCCAATGTATGCAAGGTCTTGATTTGGATCTATTTTAATCGCTTCATTGTAACAATTGATAGCCTCATCCCTTCGGCCTAATGCTATAAGAGCGTTTCCTTTATTTGTATACTGAAACGATTTATTTGGATTAATTCTGATTGCATCATTGTAGTATGTTATTGCATCCTCATACATTCTTTCACCATAAAAGACATTCCCTATACCATTATATGCACTTTCTTCGTTCGGATTTATTCTAATAGCTATATTATAGTATTCCATTGCTTCGTTTCTTTTTCCTAGATTTCTAAAAGCATCTCCTGCACGTATATAATAAATTGCGTTGCTTGAGTTAATTTTAATTGCACATTGATAATAATTTATTGCTTCTTCATATCTTTTTTCGTATTTTAAAATATCTGCAATCCGAATATATGCATTTTCTTCATTTGGGTTTATTTCGATTGCTTTATTATAACTTTGCATAGCCTCACCTCTTCTATCTAAATTTATAAGAGTATCTCCTTTATTAAGATAATAAACTGTGCAATTTGGGTTTATTTTGATGGCATCATTGTAATATTTTATTGCTTCTTCATATCTTTTGTCGTATTTTAAAATATTTCCAATTCCATTAAATGCAGCATCTTCACTTGGGTTTATTCTAACTGATGTGCTATAAGATTCCATTGCTTCCGTCCTTCTCCCCAACTCTACAAGAGCGTTTGCCTTATATGTATATACAAATGCTTTATTTGAATTTATTCGTATCGCGTCATTGTAGTATTGTATTGCTTCTTCATACTTCTTTTCATTCAAAAAAATAGTTCCTATACCAATATATGCAAGTTCTTGATTCGAATCTATTTTAATTGCCTCTTGATAGCATTCCATAGCATCATCCCGTCTACCTAATGATATGAGAGCGTTTCCTTTATTTGTATACTGAAATGATTTATTTGGATTGATTCTGATTGCATCATTGAAATACTTTATTGATTCTGCGTACATATTTTCACAATAAAACACATTGCCTAATCCATTATATGCACCTTCTTCATTTGGATTTATCCTAATTGCCTCTTTATAGCACTGCATAGCTTCACCTCTTCTATCTAGACTTCTAAGAGAATCTCCTAAATTAATATAATAAATTGCACAATTTGGGTTAATTGTAATCGCATTTTTATAATAGCTTATTGCAGCTTCGAATTTCCTTTCATATTTCAAGATATTTGCTACTCCAATATATGCATTATCATCATTTGGATTTATTCTCATTGCTTCAATATAACTTTTCATGGCTTCATCTCTTCTCTCTAATTTTCTAAGAGCATCTCCTTTATTATTATAGTAAATTATACAATTCGGATTGATTCTAATTGCATCATTATAATATTTTGCTGCCTCTTCAAATTTCTTTTCTTTCTTTAATATATCTCCTATGCAGTTATAAGCAGAATCTTCATATGGATTTATCCTAACTGCTTCTTTATAGCATTCAATAGCATCATCCGTTTTTTCCAGCTCTCTAAGAGCATCCGCTTTATTTTTAAAAAAAATTGCACAGTTTTGATTGATTTTTATTGCGTTATTATAATATTTTATTGCTTCTTCATATCTTTTTTCGCTATTAAGAATATTTCCTATATCATTATATGCAAAATCTTCTAATGGATTGATTCTGATGGCTTCATTATAGCATTCTATAGCCTCATTTAATCTTCCTAAATCTCTAAGGGCATTAGCTTTATTTTTATAAAAATATGCACATTTTGGATTTATTCTAATAGCTTCATTGTAATAATTTATAGCTGCATCATATCTCTTTTCGCTTCCCAATATTAGTCCAATGCCCATGTAAGCCCCTTCATCACTTGGGTTTTTTCTGATTGCCTCATAATAAAATTCCAGAGCTTCGTCCTTTCTTCCTAGCTCAAAAAGAGAGCTTCCTTTATTTCTAAAATAAATTGCTTTATTTGGATTAATTCTAATTGCATCATTGTAATAGCTTATTGCTTCTTCATATTTACTTTTGCTATAAAAGATATTCCCTATTCCAAAGCATGCACCTTCTTCATTTGGGTTAATTTTTACAGCTTCTTTGTAGCATTCCATAGCTTCTTCAATTCTTCTTAAATTATTAAGAGCATCTCCTTTACTTGTATAATAAATTGCAATATTTGAGTTTGCTTTAATTGCATCATTAAAATAACTTATCGCTTCTTCATACTTTTTGTCATTAAAAAAGAAACAACCTAATCTATAATCCACAACATCTTGATTTGGACTAATATTTATGGAATTGTTATATTTATAATAAAGTAGACATTTTCAATAAGTAATAATTGCAGAATTGAAGCTCTCATCTTTTGAATACTCGTGAAAAAGCTTTTCAATTCTTGAAAGTCGTTCATTCAGATTAGTGGTTAATTTTTCTTCAATAAACCATCCCATCATTTTCTGAATTTCTTCATTCAGCCCACAAAATACGTCAGCGCTATTAAATAAAGCTGATGGGATTAACTCTTTAAATTTATTCACAGCTTCATTTGGCTGTAAAGATAACAAGATTAAAATTGAATTGTCTTCTAAATTTGATAAGCTTTTTGCTTGAATAACCTTTTCGTAGTAATCATTTATTATTGCTGAATCGTATTCTAATTCTGATTTTAGATCTTTAAGAACATTTTTTAATTTTTGAGTGAGTTGACTATATGATGCTAATAGCTTATTTTTCAGTTGATTTTTTTTAGATTTTTCATTTGTGAGAAACTCAAGAACTGCCTGTTTTGTTTCTATGATCAGGGGTCCTGCAAATTTTCGCTCAAAACTATGTTTATCTTTATTCGCCTTGCAATGCCTCTTCCAATGTTTTTTGCAAGAATATGTTGAAGGAAAAGTGCAATTGCATGCAAGTTCAATTTCACGTTTGCATCTTGACCTAAAGCATTGCTTAATATCCATAGTCTATAATTTATAATTTATTCAATTTTTCTGAAATATCAATGTCTCTTTATTATTTATTATTTGATACTTTATTAATTTGATCTCATAATATTGATTAAAATCAGTAGATATGCATATTAGTAGTGAAATTAGGCTAAATTGTATGATTTTCGAAGCTTATTTGATAACCACCAAGCAAAATATAAAGCTTAAGAAAAAAATAAGCAGAGAGCATTCTGTTTCACCTGAAAATTCTGCAAATACAACACAGATTTCAAAAGAGTCCTTTTATAAGCGAAAATATCAAGAAAATTGAAAAATCCAGCACATACTATAATAAGTGATATTCATTTGGAAGATCTGGATAATAATTAATTATTCATAATGACCACTTTATCTATTGCCCCCTGCTTAAAATACTTAAATAAGTAACTTAGTATCTCTTTATTATTGTTAAAAATAAAACATTATTAATATTTTTGCTTATTATCCTCTTATTTATAGGTATTATTGGACTCTCCACTGCTGCGATAATTTCAGATTAGCAATTATATCAGTAGCTACTTTTTGATTAGCCTCGATTTCTTTATTCAGCTCATTGATTTTTTGCTTCATTTCTTCTCCCATATAACTATTATTTGAGCTTAATAAGTCAACAGCGCTTTTAATAATTTGAGAATTCCATGCTTTGATTCCTTCCTCTTGCTCTTCAATCTCTTTTATTAATTTTGGATTTTCCGAAACAGAAAATTTCAGGTTCTGAAATTCTTCTTCAATAGTATTTTTCTTCAGTTCAACAATTATCTTAAGAAGTCCAAAGCACTCTTTGCTTAACGTGCCGTTAATAAAAGTATAAGCACTGCGAATTTCAGGAGAATTGTGAATATAGCTTGTTTGATTATTTTGGAATAGTTCATAGGCTGTATTAATGTCTTCTAGAGCTTTTGCTGCTTGTCCTAAATTATTGAACAATCTAGCTCGATTATAAATACATAATGATGCTCTGGGAAATAGTTCTATTGCTTTATTATAATAATCTAAAGCTTCAAGATATCTTCCTGATGCTTCAAGATTTTCAGCTAATTCACTCAGAACTCTTACTTTATCTAATTTGATAAAAAAATTTTTGGGACTAAGTTGAATTGCTGCATCAAAACAGCCTATTGCCT
>CATKHM010000849.1:0-13314 GCA_949751825.1 Blepharisma undulans | reverse complement strand
TAACTCATCTCTTTTGCTTCTTTAAATTTTTATCTAAAAATTTAGAAGGCTTAAACTTTTCCATGATCTTGTGTTTAAATGCGCCGCCACCACTAATTTTCCCTGATTTTCAATAGTCAAATAGCATGAGACTTGCAAGCTCAATATCATCACAATCTTTTCACTTTTTGTGAATTTCATTTTCAAGCTTTTTTCTTACAGGTAAAATTTTGTTTATGAGTGCATACACTGGTTTAACGTTTCTTTTTAAATTGAAGCAAGCTCCTTTCAAGCCGATATTTTTTGTTTTAATTAGCTTGAGCACCCTAGCACCATCTTTGTAAATTTGGCTCATAGGAATTATTCAATTAAATAATTAATTAAGAATTGAATCGATGTTTATATATATATTTAATTTGTATTGCATTATTTTTAAAATTTTTTCTGCTCATGCTGGATTTTTTAATTTGGCAGAAATGAAATCAAATTATAAATATATATCTGCTGGTTATTATACTCAAATAAAGTTTATAAGTATAAAACAATAAATAAATTTTCATTAATCGTTTTTTGAGACAGAAAGATTTTAATGAAAATAATTATTTTTAGATAAATAAATCATGAAGACTCAAGAATGGTGAGACGCAAGAGAAGCAAGAAAACGCATGTGGGTTGACAGACTGAATTACCTTACAAATAGATTGCATGCAGCTGTATGAATAGTGCTTGCAGTCGTCGTTCTTTATTATTCAAATTTCTTTCTCGTCATTTGGGAAAGCACAAAAGTGAATCAGCTATTCTTTTCTTTAACAATGATTACTTTTGGGATTATGACTGCTATGACACTATATGTCTCTTTTATTTTACCTTCTCATGAAGAAATTGAAGTCACTGCTCCAAGGCTTATCCCACTTGCATCAGCTATAGGAGGATTTTGCTACTTATGCGCACACATTGCATTTTGGCCTATCTGGGGATGGTATACTCCTTTAATTCTGTTTTCTCTTATGCTTGGGTATATCATGCTTGGGACTTTCATGCCAAAAAATTCATTTGGGTCAGTTTTATTCCTTGCTATTTTTATATTTGGAGTTATTTCTTTTCGATACATTCCTCACAAAGGACTACTGCATTAGGAAAATTAATAAATAATCATAATTTATAAGAAATGAAAGGGCCATCCTATAAAGAGCCTTTGCTGGGCAGTTCTGTTGATCAGCTGAGTGCTGAAATAAAGGAAGATCTCTCAGTTCTTAATTTCGGCTCAACCAAAATGACACAAAAATCGCAAAAAGAAATGATGGAAACAATCAGATCTAAGCTGGAAAAATTAAATTCTATGAGTGTTACATCAAATCAAGAATTCAGACAAAAAGAACAAAATTATACAGAACTTACTAAAGAATATCATGAATTATCACGAAGAACACAGCCTTTTCAATATCAAGATGCTTTGGTAAGAGATGATTTTAATCGACCCATCTTGGAAGAAAGAAATAAACAAATGAGTGCTATTGAACTAAAAATGATGGCAGTCAGCGATTTAATGAAAGAGGCTTCTGAGCTTGCTAGTTTTCAACAGAACTCGCTAAATGCAGTTGATTCAAATATAGATGTAGCCAATAATAATATCAATGAAGGAGTGCAAGAACTCAGCCAAGCAAGAGATAATCAAGGAACAAAAATCAAAATTCTGAAATGTTCACTGATATGTGTTTTGGTATTTATAGCTATTTTGATCCCTCTTGCAGTTTTTAAATATTTGGTATAAAAATTAAAAATTTTTTTATTTGGTTTTATTAGATCTTTATGATGTTAACAAGAGTTGATTTAAATTTTATGTTTTTGAGTTGTTTGAGTATTTTGAAAATATGGTTTCAATTGAAATCAGTCACAAAAAATGCTTTCAAGTTAATGCAGCAACGAATATAAATATTGTAGACTTCAAATGAAATTTAAGTTTTCAAAAAAATAAGCTGAAGCCAGAGATTGCCAAAAAATTGAATATCTTTGATGCAGATTCCAAGAATGCTTCAAAAATTAGAACTCTTCAGCAATCACCTAATATCGGAGTAAATGGGAAATGGCATATGAGAGGCTGAAAAATAAGACGCCCTTCGAAAGTTATTCATATTGGAGGATTTGACTCATTTCTTAAACAAGAGCAATTTCAGAAGCATAGAGCATCTGTTTCTCCAGAAAACCCAAAAAGACTAGCACAAGAAAATGCTCGTTATGGATATAAAAGATCATCTCTAACTCCAATATCAGCTAGAGGCTCTATAAAACAAAAGGACAGAAGTTATTCTCCTTACACACCTCTTAATATGATTTCAACTTATAAATATAAGAAAGATGATGAAATCAGAGAAAATTTTATTGACAAAGATTTATCGTCATGAGAAGAAGAAACGCCTAAGCACAAGCGCTTTTCAAGTTACTCTTAAAATATTGTTAATTAAATGCTTTTACTATAATTGCATTAAATTATTTCTTAATAAACTATAATTAAATTACATAATTTTGGTTAAGTTGAAAAATTGAATAATCACCTATTTTTAAGCTAATTAACATTTTGCATATCGTTTTTGCATGAGTTTAGCCATAAAATTGGAAAAGGAACAAGAACCAAACTGATTCCAATGTAAAGCACCCACCGATATTGAGCGAAGTTGCGCCAGGGGTCAGATAGCAAAACTCTAAAGTTATTGAAAATTATTCCTAGATATATATAGTTGAGCCATGAGGCATAAGGAAACATAATGAGCATGCAATGAATGACAAATGGTGCTATCAGTGTCCATGGATAATATGGGACAGTTAGAGTTGCCCTTGCTCCAGCCAATGTAAATACATGATGTAATAGGTACCCAAGATTGCACCAGCTGTAATTTTCGTATTGGAGTATGATATAAAGTGAATCAATTGTGTAATAAAAGAGCCCAGGCGATAAAAGTAATTCAAATGCCCAATCAACCTTGAATTCTCTATCAGGTTGCTTTTTAAGATGTCTTTGGTCTTTTTGTGTGTACATACGCCAAAGACAGCAGGTAAGCATTGGAAGAAAGGCAACCCAACTCCAATATTTCCAAAAGCTTGAGTACCAATTCATATTTATCAACTCATTGAATAAATGGATTAATTTATGAAATGTAACTTTCGATGATAAAGAAGGATTAAAATTATTTTACTAAAAGACATGATAATTAAAAAACTATAAAAAATTATTTTAGCATTTTTTAGGATTATATCAGGATTATAATAGGCCATTAGAGTTCGGAATCTGCTTTTTAGAAGCTACATGGTCATATCCTGGGTTTCCTAAAATTGCTTCCCTTAATTTTTTCGGGCTGTTTCTCCTGCTGATAGAATGAGGTTGTTGCACTGTGAAGTGTTTTCCTTGTTGAATTCTTATTTTAAAGTACTCACCTTTTAGATCTGGAGCCACTGATGATGGCCTTTTAAATTCTTTTTTACTTGAATCACCAAAGCTCAGTCTCTCTGGCACTTTTTTCACACAAGTAATATCATCATTTGAAAACAAATTTCTATTTGGATTAAGTCAAGGGTGCTGCAACGCTTGCTTAGCGCTATATCTTGCTTCGACATCATTTTCAGTTAATTTTCTTAATAAATCAATAGTGATTTTTGGGATAGATTTTCAATATTTTTCTTGAAAATACAAGATTCCTTTTTTATTTCGCTTTAGCTTATCGTTAGCATCTTTGCTTGGAAAAGGATCTTGACCTGTCAGAATAGTGAAAAGAATAATTCCTGCCGAGAAAATATCAACTTTTTTGGTATATGGTTCTTTTCTCAAGATTTCTGGGGCTACATATCCAAGTGATCCACATCTTAAGGTTTGAGGTTCGGTAGATTCGCATGCTAAACCAAAGTCAGATAATTTAAAATTGTAGTCATTTTCATGGGTTTGCATAATTATATTTTCTGGCTTGATATCCCTATGTATTATATTCATTGAATGAATATAATCCAAAACACCAAGCAAATTCTTAATAAACTTTTCGGCCATTTTTACAGAAAGAGGTCCTTTTTCAAGAATCCTTTGAAAAAGATCACCTCCAGGAACGTAATCTAAAATTAAATGTACATGAGTTTCGCTTTCAAATACTTTTTGCAAGCCAACAATATTGGGATGCTTTATTTTTCTCATAATATCAATTTCATTTACAACTCCAGAAACTCCTCGAGAGCTTTCTTTTATCAATTCTTTTGAAATAGACTTAATTGCGACCTCTTCATTTGTATCTAAATCCTTCGCTAAAGCCACTTCTGCATATTTCCCTTTCCCCAATTCCTTGATTATTTCATAATTATCATCTAAATCACTCATGATACAAACTTTTGATAGAAATCCCATTCAAATGTCCAACTCGTCAGTACTGTTTGCATAAAAATCCTGAGATGCTCTATTTTGGGAAATTCTGAAGCCATATCTCATTTCGTCTGAGCTTTGTTCATAAAACGACTCAGCTTTTTTCCAAGAAATGCAAGATCTCAGCTGGGACAAGTTTCCACCTTCTTCATAATAATAAATTGACGATTTTGTAAGGACAAATTTTCTTTCTTTTCATAGAGAATTCGGAATTGGGATCTTCAGAAGACCTTCATATAGTTTATTTTGGTCGATGTCAAGCATTGGGTTGGTTTCAGAGTGATGCCAAAAAAGTGAAGATTTGTTGGTTCTCCTGTCTATTTCAGAAAAAACTGAAGCCATAATTGTAAATAACGACTCTTTAACTCCAAATAGCAATTAATAAAAGTATAAAATTTAAATTTTAGGATTCTCTCTGAGATAAGCTATACAAATCTATTAAAATATTATAATTACTCATCACCTGATGCCATAATTTTCGCCCTATGAGTAGGAGTGACAATTTTTTGATGCTTTTTCAATAATACACCTACCCAGCTATGCTTGTCTTTTCCAACCCTTTCAGTTGCGAAACCATGCTCTCCTCTTTTTTCATTATGTGATCTATAACTGATTTTTATCAAGCTTGCATTGCTGCTTCTTGGGGATAAAATTTTATCTTTGGATTCTTCAACTTGCTTTGGGATATATATTTTTCTGTGAGATTTTTTAGTTAAAAAAGAAATTCAAGGATGTTCTTTGGCATCATTAATCGAAATCCTGAATTCTGGATCAGGATCAGTAAGCCTTTGAACCATATCAACAGCTTTTGGAGATATCTCATTTCAGTATTTGTCTTGAAAATAAATTCTGCACTCTTTATTCCTCATTAAAATTTCTTTTGTGTCTTTTCCTGGGAATGGAGCCCTCCCAGACAAAATCACATAAATCAAAATTCCAGTGCTGAAAAGATCAATTTCTTTCCCATAAGATTCTTTTCTTAATATTTCAGGAGCTACATACCCTGGAGAGCCACATCGTAATTCTTGCTTTTCTTGTGTTTGCACAGCTAAGCCAAAATCAGAAATTTTGAATTCATAATCATTAAATTTGGATACCATAAGTATATTTTCTGGCTTAAGATCTCTGTGCATAATATTCATTGAATGCAGATATTCAAGAGCATCTAATAAATTAGCACAGAATTTAGCTGCATAAGACTCAAGAATTTTCCCATTTTGCATGATTCTTTGAAAAAGCTCGCCTCCTTCCACATAGTCTAAAACCAAATTTATATGATGCTCAGTTTCATATATTTTGTGTAAAGTAAGTATAAAAGGATGCTTAAGCTTTCTCATGATTTCAATTTCATTTATCATCCCGTTGCCACCAATTGAATTTCTCTGGCTTTTATTTTTTGAAATTCGCTTAATAGCGTATTTATTATCATTATCTAAATCTTGAGCAAGGTAGACATCTGCAAAGCTCCCTTTGCCGATCTGCTTTATAAATGTATAATCTTCTTCTAGATCAGTCATGATTGATATGTATGAAAGATGGTTGATTCATATATCTAAGTCCTCAGAATCTTTAACAAAAAAATCTTGAGAAATAGTATTCTGGAATATTTTAAATCCGTAACGTTCTTCTTCTTCTAAATTGTGCTCAACAAAGGCTTCTACAAGTTTTCAGTTGATTTTAGACATTAGTTGGGGAATTCTGTCAATCTTTTTGCTGAATGAGTATATTGAGGATTTAGTTAAGACAAATAGCCTCTCCTTTCCCAATGAGTTTGCACTGGGTAGTCTTAAAAAACCTTCAAATACTTTGTTTTCTTTTATATCTTCCAAAGCATATTCATCCAATGAATGCCAAAATTGCGTGCAATTATTCACTTTTGTGTCAATTTCATCAAAGATTGAAATCATATTTATTGCCATTGAGATATATTGGCTTCACTGACTGGCATTTTTTTATGTGTTTCGGAAAAAGTAATTTTTTGTCTATCTATTTTACTGCTTAAGTTTTTACTGCTTACTTTTTGATTACAAAATACTTTTATACCATAAACAATTGCAAAGCATTAGAATTTTATTAATTTTCGTTTATTAATGATTAAATTTTTGATTTATGAATAATTATAAGAAGATATGTGGATATAATAATTTTTGCATTTCATAAGCAATTTTTAATTAATAATTTTTTTTAAGTGCAAATAAAAAATTTTAAATGTTTTGATGTTTGCTGCAAAAGTGATTCACGAAATAATGGCATAAAAAATATAATTAATGAACAAATAATCTTTATTATCTTTATAATATTGTAAATGGGATGCTGCAACGGCCGAACTGGAGGTGCTGAGCTTACTCCAGCCCAAGAACTTCCTGAAGAAGAAATCGTAATTCACCAGCAAGAAAATGACAATCCTTTTTCTGATAAATCTGCCCAGACTCTCACAAATGAGTTTTTGCTTCAAGGCAAATCAGGAAGGCTTACATTTACTCAGCTGGAACTTGCCTGCAGAAATATAGGAATCCAAGTCGATTTATTAACAAGCTCAGAATCTCAATTTGCCTCTTTTTCAAATGAACTGAAGGATGATGATGGAAATTTTATCACAAAAAAGCTGTATTTGTCTTCTCTTCTTATGGGAAAAGGTAGCTTGACTGAAAAAATTAAATTACTTTCCAAATATTTTGAATTAGATGAAAATGGTTCAATCACTGAAAGCAATGCAAAGAAATTAATTGAAGATTTAATTGAGGTTGCAGTTATTGTGTCTCCACATTTAGCAGAAGGTGAAGGCAAACTTACTGAAGATGAAATAAAAAGGTTTTCCCAAGAATTAAGCAAAAATAAATCAAGTTTAGTAAAAAGGCTGGTATCAAGAATTATGGGGTCAGAAGAACACATAGATCCTAAGCAATTCATAGATAAATTTTTCAAAAGTGAAGATCTGCAGCAATTATTGACAACTACAGGGATTAGATCAATGCTTCGTGACGAAAATATTAAAGTCATCTCAGTAAGAGATGAAGTTAAAAACAGCTTTGATTTTTCTAAAGCTAAGAAAACTTTGCAAGAGCCATACACAACAAAAGGCAATCCAGATCTTGAAGAAGAAAAAATTATAGAAAATACAACTCTTGACACAAACCGAACAAATAACAAATCAAGTGAGATAAATTTAAGTGCAAGAAGCTCTCATTTTAATTTTGAAAGTGAAATTATTGAAGAAAGTGCTGCTGGAAAGCATAAAAGCAAATCTTCGCTAAATGATAAAAATTCTATTCAACCCTCCATTCAGGAACCAGGAATTAAAGAAGAAAATTCAAGCAAAGATAAAGTCAGCGAAAAAAATGAAAAAGATTATGAACAAACTACTACTAGCCAAAGTTTGGAAAAAGTGACTAAAAAACGGCTTACAAAACATAATCAGAATGAACAAGAGAAATCACAGAGAGAAAAAGAGTTTAAAATCATCAATGAAACTTATAGGAATCTTGGGGAAAGAAGTCCTCGCACAGATAGCGAAATCACCGAGAAATCCTTGACTGATATAAAAGTAGTTGATTTAGCTCTTTCTCCAATTTTAGACACTTATGAAGATGAGGAAGAGGAAAGTAGTAATGATATTAAAATCGACTATAGTAGTAAGATAGCTTCAAAAACAGCACATGGAGTTTCTCTTGAAATAAAGTCTCCAATCCAAATAGAAAGTCAAACTTCTGGTGAAGCATTTGTTATATCTGGCCTTTCAAACGAAGAAAAAAAGAATACCACTGAAAATTTAAAAATAGCTGCTCAAAAAGACCCAAATGATTTTGAAATTGATTCTGAAAATTCTGCAAAAAAAATTCAAACATCTGGTAAGGGATTTAATAGTCCTGATCAAGAAAAAGAGACTGGTACTAAAAGGATTGAAAAAGAGGTGGAAATCCATGATCAAAATATTGGAAAGCAAGGTGCATCCGATTTCACCTTCAAAAGTAATTTGGAAAAAGAAGACTTAAATGTTGAAGGAGAAGAGCAAAAAATAAGCATTCAAAGTTTTAGCGAAGCGCAAAGTGCTTCTAGACTTGACTCAAAAATTGAGGCAAAACGGAATGATATTGCATCTAATGAAGAAATAAAAGAGAGGAATATTGAATATATGGAAAAAACTATTGGCAATGAATACAAAAAAACTCAAATCCAAAATAATTTGAATTTCCAAGTTAAACCAAAAGAAACTGATATTCAGTATATTGAACATGAAAAAAGATCAGGCGATAGTATTATTGAAAATCAAGGTAATTCTGGACAAAATGATTTTAAAAATATTGATAGAGAGGAAATAATAGCTAAGCAAAGTGCTGAAGATTTAAACAAAGATTCATATATTGAAAGAGAAGGAAAATTAAATAAGGAAGGCATCAGTGATTCCCAAAATACTTCTATTCCTAGCTCTGAGCAATATGATGTCAAAGATCTCAAGGAAAAAGAAGCATTACTTAGCTTATATACAAACGAAGCTCAGCCAATCTCACATCATATTTTAGAAGCTAAACAAAGCAACTCTGAATATATAGACGAATCGAAAACTGAAAATGTCGAAGCAGAAATTAAAGCTGAAAATTATCCTCAAATTTCTTTTGGATCTGAATTGAAAAATTCCGAAAATTATGAAACCGAGAAAAATATTTTTGGTGAAGAAAATATTGAAGCAGAGAATAATTCAAGTAATAAATATATTGTAATAGACTCAGTCCAAAGAAAAATTAAAAATGCTGAAGAAGCAAAAATATTTATTGGTGAAGATAAGCATCTTGCACAGGATTTATCTATTTTCAAATCAGATGCTGCCTCTAAAAACATTGATGAGAGAAATATAAGCAGTAAAGCAGCAGGTGAAATACCCGCCCATGAAGTTATTTCAGATTTAGATCCAACAGACCATATAATAATTATTGAAGACAAAAATAAACTTAATAATGAAATTTCAGAACTAAAAAGAGAAATAAATGCTGATGTGTCAGCTATTTCAAAACAAAGTGACATCCAGAGAGTGGAAGAAATTGAAAATAATATTGAATATGAGAGCAAAATTGAGAATGAAGGTATCAGCAAAATCAAAGACTCATCCAGCTACTTCTCTACTGTAGATCCAAGAATAAATGACTTCAAGGGTTTGGAAGAAGACAAAAAGATTGAAAATGAAGAGATCCATTTCAAAGCGCAAACTGCTTCTGAAATCACCCCAGATCCTGACTCATCTCTCAATTCTAAGAATATTAAAGAAGAGAAAAACGATTCATCAGAAAAGATTCATGGAGATGATTTTGATATAGAATTAGACATTAATTTCAAGAGAAATGAAAAGGATATTAACCAAAAGGAAAAAATGATATCCCTTGATAGTAAAATTCAAACTCCATCTACAACCAGCTCAACTATTGATTCACAAAAAAATATAATAAATAAAACTGATGAAGAAGAAAAGGATACTATGCAAGCAAATATTGAAGTAGGTATCGCTGACTCCAAAGAAAAATTGAAAGCAAATGCCAATGAAGAAATGAAAGCTACTATTATTGAAGGTGCAAAAAAAAATTCTAACGAAGAAGTGAAATCAAAGGGTATTGAAGAAGCTAAAATCAACACTGAAGAAGTGAAAGTAGGCTCTATTGAAGAAATAAAAACTAATAGTATTCCAGAAGCGAAAATGAGTGTTACTGAGCAAGAAAAATTGAGTAAAATTGAAGCAATCAAAATTAATGCTACTGAAGAATTGAATACAAGCGCTATTAAAGAAACTACAGCTAACATTATTGAAGAAGAAAAATTAGGATATATTGAAAGCACTTCCAGCATTCTAAATGAGTCAAATAATAGTAAAATCATCAAAGAAAACAAAAAATCAGATATAATAGGCAATGCTAATATTCCTGAACAGCATCACGAAATTAGAGACAGTGATTCTAAAATTGCAGATACAAAGACAGGTGTGGAAATTCAGAATATTCAAGAACTTAACCCAAAAAATTCATCATTTGAAGACGGTATTAATAATATTAACAAAGACGGAAATTCAGAAGTTTTTCCTAGACATCAATATGCTTCTGAAGAGCTAAAAACAAATAATCCTGATCCCTCAAATTTTGAAGAAAAATTAAATAGCAAATTAATTGGCAATCAAATCATAGGCGAAAATGATGAGATCAAATTAAAAAATTCTGAGCAGCCTCATGGCAAAAGTATTGAACAAGAAAGAGAAATTAAACTAAGAGATGAGAGCATAGATCAAAATACTTCTGAGCTGAATTCTGGTATAGGATTCAAGAAAGCTGATATCACAAATCAAGCAAAAGAAGATAGCAAACATATTGAATTAGATGCGGAGATGGCTCCAAGCAATGAGAGTACAAAGAAAAGCATTTCTGAACCTAATGCAACTATTGAATCAAAAATAGATGATACCACAAATCAAGCAAAAGAAGATAGTAAAAATAATATTAATAGAGATATTGGGCAAGCAGCACTTAAAGCAACTTCTGAGCCAAAGGATGAAATTATCAAAGATCTTGGTGAAGAGGAAAAATGTAACCCTGATGAATTCAGAAAGGAATATATCGAGCAAAATGTTTATAAAACTATTCTCATAGAAAATAAAGTTGAAGCATTGAGTAGGGAAAGTCAAGAAATTGAAATTGAACCAGTCTCCATTTCACTGAATTCTGAGCTTCAAAACCCTGAAGAGAAATCTGATATAAATCTATCTTCCATAGATTTAGAAAAGAATTTAGAAATTAAAAATGAGAATGCGAATGCGAATAATGAGAAATCTTCTTCCATTAGATACAATGAGAAAGAATCAAACAAAACTTTATTTAGCGAAACTTATTTACAACCAGATATGAAACTTGCTAGTGCTGCAGCAAATAATGAAGAAGATCCTCTATACAAAGTTGAATCTAAAGTTTCGATAAAATCAAGCAACGAAGAATTTAAAAAGATTTCATCAAACTTTGAAGCAAAAAATCCTCAAACAGACACTTTCAGTGAATCCCAGATTAAGACTGTTATTAAAAATTCTTCTGATGCTTATGAGAATAATGAAATTGCCAGCAAAACAGCCCAAATAATACAGCCAAATGAGTCTGAGTCTAAAATCAGTCAAGAAAATCATCCTTCGCCTGCAAAATCTCAAGCAAAAGACATCAATATTTCTGAAACGCCAGAAAATATATCCCCATCGATAGGGAGTCCGAATATAGCATCTAATATCCAATCAGATATGGCGAGTTATGCAAAACTAGAAGGTTCACCCAGTCGAGGAAGTATAGGTATGGTTGAAGATAAAGAAAGAGTATCTCTATTTCCATATCAATATTTAAGCCTCTCAAAAAGTGAAGAAAATGTATCAGAACATCGTGAGTCCACTGTATCTGAACCATCAAAAAATATCGAAGAAATTGTCAAGCCAGTAGCTATCGAAAAGTGTGAAAAAGAGAAGAAACCAGTTGTTATACAAATGAATCTTGGCCCAGGAAAAGTTGAAAAATTCGAAATACATCCAGGAGACGATCCTGTTCAGATGGCTTATGATTTTGCCAATTCACATCAGTTTACTCAAAGAGAAAGGCTAAAGCTTGTCAAAACAATGACAGAGTTGAAAGCCAAATTGAATTATTAGTAATTAACATTTTATTTATAATTTGTTTAAGCTTTCTGGTGAAGGATTATTAAATATCATCAATAACCATTAATTTAGATAGTATTTATTATATATTGATTAATCTATTTTTGTTAATGTAGAGGACTTAGCAGCATATTTCTGAATTCTTGAAAAGTAATTTTTTCATTCGAATTTTTAAAAATTTTTGTTAGTTCTTGATGCTCATCAAGATTAATGTCTTTTCCCAAATTCATCAGTGTTTGCTCAAAATTGTCTCTCGTTAAATATCCATTTTGTTCTGCATCAAAAAATTTGAAGGCAATTTCTATAAACTGCTCTTCAAAAACTTTGCCTGCAAACAAAGCTGCTGCCAAGAAATTTGAATATGAAATTCTTCCACTGTTTCTTCTGTCTATCGCTATTGTGATTTCAGCTACTTCTGGTTTGGATATATCGTTTTCTATTAAGCTAATTCTTCTCGCCAAGTTTTCAGCTGCAATTGATCCAACTCCTTCTGCATCCAAAGATAAAAATGCGTTTTTTAAACTCAATATTTCTTTTTCAGGTAAATGTTTCGCTAAAATATTCATGGCTTCTTTTTGGAATAAATTTGATTTTCTATATTCTCTTAAAGAGTCCACTAAACCTTTATCAAACTTCGGAGACTCTTTCGGTATCATTTCAAACCATGGCTGCTTTAATGCGTCTTCTGCACTAAATCTTTGGTTTTCATCTTTACAAATCAAGCCTCTTATAAGGTCTTTTGCGTTTTGAGAAATTTTATCTCAAACTTCGCCATTCATACTGAAATTCCCATTGCTTATATTTTTCATGATGCATGAAATACTTCCAAAAAAAGGGAGATCTCCTGAGAGCATAGCAAATAAAATAACGCCCAAGCTCCATAAATCGCATTTATTGGAATAATTTCCAGAAAGCACTTCTGGAGCTGTGTAATAAAGCGTCCCGACGGAGCTATGCATTTGGTCTGTATATTTTACGAATTTGTGTGATAAGCCAAAATCGATAAGTTTTAGTTCTGAGAACTCGTCAGAATTCTCAAATAAAAAATGTTGAGGCTTTAGATCTCGATGCACAATATTGTTGCTATGGAGATGAGCAACTGACATAAGCATTTTTTTCATCAACATTCTTGCTTCAGATTCAGACAAATGTCCTTTTTGTGTTATTTTGGTAAATAAATCACCACCTTTACAGTACTCCAGAATTAAATGAATAGAATTGTCATCTTCATATACATTATAAAGCCTAATTATATTTGGATGATCCACAGCAAGTAAGC
>CATKHM010000848.1:0-13320 GCA_949751825.1 Blepharisma undulans | reverse complement strand
CAGCTAGACGAGCAAGATAGATGAGTTCGTCTCTTTCGAGGGCTTCTGGTCGATCAATATTCATTATGAAATTTATTCGCTTGGGGAAATATGCAGATAGATAAACGGATTTTAGATTAAGGTGAGCAGCGAGAAATTATTCTTAAGAAAGTGAGCGGATAGAATTTTTTGGAAATTTTATGCACCATTTATATGGGGTTTCCACCGTTTTCAAGATTATTATGGAAAAGAAACTGCCAGAAAATGATTAAAACGGAAGAATATAGTTGAATAAATTTATGCTGATGCTTGATTGAATTAATATTAAGCTATTGCTATTAAATTGATTAAGATATTTGCGCCCACTTGATTAAAGAAAAAAATAATCAGCAATATTTTATTTATTTAAATCTCTTTATATGCAATAAGAAGTGCCTCTAAATTCATAATTAAATTCTATTAATACACTCTACTTCTATTTTCCTTAAAAATTCAATAAGTATCTAATGGCATCTGAAGACAGTCCTATAACATTTGTCACAAAAGAAGGTGACAGAGTTCAGTCAATCGCAAAATTTAAAAACTTCAGCATACTCGTAAAGAACGTTCTAGATGATTGTGAACAAAGCGAAGATATACCAATAGCTCAAGTTTCCACAAATATGCTTAATCGAATTCTTGAATTTGCCCAGCATCATGATTTTGTCCCTCCAACTCCCCTAGAAAAGCCATTAAAAACAAATAAAATTGAGGAAATTCTTTCTGATCCTTGGGATGTAGAATTTATTAAAAGTTTTGACGATGATGGTTTAGTTGATTTTATGTTTGCACTTAATTATTTAGATGTTGCATGCCTTATGGAAATTTGCTTTGCTTATATTGCAACAAAATTCAGAGGCAAAGATATAAACCAAATCAGAGCGGAATATGGGATTGATGAAGAGTTTACCAAAGAGGAAGAGGAAAAAATCAAAAGAGAAAACCCATGGACTCAAGATGAAGCAATTGATAGAGTTAGTCTAGAATAATTAAATCGGAAATTATTATTCTTTTTCTTCAGAGGTCCACTTGCTATGGATATCTTTCAGAAGTTGCAGTGTTGATGCAGTGTCAGAATATATTAAGCCCAAAGGTTTTGAAATTTCTTCTTCTACACTTATAATTGTCTGATTGAGTAGGTTAATTGCTGCAGTTTTATCTCATTTTATTTCATAATAAAAAGTTGCAAAGTTGAGTGAACATCCTATCCTCTTTGATTCTGAGGGAGGTAAGCTGCTGGCAAGATTAAAGCATTCATTATAGATGCTTTCTATTTTTGCAGTCAATTGTTCTCGTCTGTCATGGTTTTCTACTTCTATTAAGTCTCGATACCTATTTGCATTTAACAACTTTAATGAAAGGCATCTTGGATCATCGTTATTATAAAATTCTAATAGAAAATCAATCAATTTTATTTGATCTTCACACCAAAATTTGATCTCTTTTTCAATTTTATCCTGATAAATCTTCAAAATGTCTTTATTTTCATTGTTTTCAGATTTTTCCAAAATTCTCAGAGAGCTTTTTCTTTGATTGATCATTATCATATAAGGGACTGATAAAAGATTAATCTCTTCTGCAGTCAAATCGCCTACTTGTCTCGCTAATGCTTTAATAAATTCTATCATATCCTCATATCGTTCGCAATCCTCTGAAATTTTTGCAAGTTGGGCGAGACTTTGCCTATCAAGAGTATCAGGATTTTCAATTGGCATACTAATAAAATATAACAAGAAAATGGACATGCAAACTCGTGCTGGTGCCAAGGCTGGAGGTGGAGGAATTGCCACCCAAGCTATGCTTAACGCTGAAAGAAGAGAACGTCAGCGACGTCTTGCAATGGAAACCATGGATATCACAAAAGACCCATACTTCATGAAAAATCATATAGGTACCTATGAATGCAGACTATGTTTAACTCTTCATACAAACGAAGGCTCATATTTAGCCCACACACAAGGAAAAAAGCATCAAGCAAATTTGCAAAGAAAGAAGATGAAGGACGGAAAAGATATTACTGTATTTCCACAGCAAAAACCAAGAATTTTTCCAAAGCGAATTATAAAAATTGGAAGGCCAGGATACCGTGTAACAAAACAAAAAGATCCAGTGACAGGACAGAAATCATTAGTTTTTGAAGTAGATTATCCAGAAATTGATCCAAATATATGTCCAAGGCATAGAATAATGTCATGTTATGAGCAGACAAGAGAGCCTGTTGATGATCGGTATCAATATGTTTTATTCGCTGCTGATCCTTATGAAATTATTGCATTTAAAGTCCCAAATATGAAAATTGACTCTTCAGAAGGAAAATATCACTGTAATTGGGATGAAATAAAAAAGGTTTATGTGGTTATGCTTTCTTTTAAAAATTCTTAATTTAAAAACTTTTCATATTTTTAATTACCTGATGTTATCAAAATCGACTCTTAGCATCAAAAGGTCTGTGAGTTCACTTATTAATGGTAGCTGGAATCTTACATCCGAACAACTCGCTATCCAAGAAACAGCTTTACGGTTCAGCAAAAGTGAAATCGCTCCATATGCTAATGAGTGGGATGAAAAAGGCTATTTCCCAAGAGATGTGATTAAAAAATCCGCAGACCTTGGTTTTGGAGGATTATACTGTAAACATGAATTTGGCGGTATCGGGTGCAATCGTTTAGAAGCCTCATTGGTTTTTGAAGCTTTGGCAACTGGCTGTGTAGGGACTACCGCATATATGACAGTACATAATATGGTCGCATGGGTTATTGATCATTTCGGAAACACGGCGCAAAAGAAAAAGTGGCTTCCTGAGCTGTTCCAGTTTGAGAAATTTGCAAGTTATTGCTTGACAGAACCTCAAAGTGGCTCAGATGCGGCAAGTTTGAAAACAGTAGCAAAAGAGGAGGGAGATTATTTTATCATAAATGGGAGCAAGATGTTTATTACAGGAGGTGATGCAAGTGATTTATATTTGGTTATGTGCAGAACAGGGCCGAAAGAAATATCGTGTATTGCTGTGGAGTCACCGACACAAGGGCTCAGTTTTGGTAGGCGAGAAGTAAAATTAGGCTGGAATTCTCATCCTACACAACTCGTTTCTTTTGATAACGTCAAAGTCCCCAAAGAAAACCTCATAGGCGGCCAAGGAACCGGCTTCAAAATCGCTATGCAAGCTTTAGACGGTGGCAGAATCAATATTTCTAGCTGTGCCTTAGGAGGAGCCTGGTTTGCCTTAAGCAAAGCCCAAGAATACATGCAAGAAAGGCAACAATTCGGCAAAAAACTCGTTGACCACCAATACCTCCGTTTTAAAATGGCTGAAGCATTAACAAAGTTAACAGGCTCCAGAATCATGGTAAGGCATGCAGCGGAACTTCTTGATAAACACAACCCTGCAAGAATCACAATGGGGTCGATGGCTAAATTGTTTTCGACTGACAATTGTTTTGATGTCGCCAATATGGCGTTGCAGATGCATGGAGGGTATGGAGTTATGAGAAGCTATGGAGTAGAAAGAGCATTTAGAGATTTAAGGATTTTACAAATAGTGGAAGGAACTAATGAAATCATGAGGCTGGTTATTGCAAGAGAGATGTTCCATGAGCAAGATAATCAAAATTAATTTATCTTTATAAGCAGAATTATAAATGAGTAATAAAAAATTCTATTTTGTGCTGAGACATGGAGAAAGAGGAGACAGACATGCAACGACAAGGGAGTTTCCAGTAAATTTTGACCCAACTTTGACAGAAAAAGGATTGCTACAAGCACAGCAATCTGCAGAGAAAATAAATAGTCTGATACCGTCTGGTAAAACTGTTCATTTAGTAAGCTCACCTACTCTTCGGTGTATTGAAACAGCTGCTGCTATTGCTTCTATTTTTAATATTCCAATCCACATAGAAGAAGGCTTTGGTGCATTAGTAGCTGGTCTAGGAAATTCTCCTTTTGATGGCCTAACTCACAATTTATGAGGAATTGAGGAGGTGGAAAAGTTTTGTGGGGCCAAAATTATCATGAATAATCATTTAGCAAGGCCAAGTTTCCCAGAACCTGATGATGTATATAAAAGAAGAATACAATACGTATGGGAAACTTATACAAAAATGATACAAGAAGATGTTTTAATTATTGTCAGCCATATGATAGTTGTAGAAAGTTTAACTGCAATATTATTAGGGAGGGATTTTTTAGTAGGGGAAGCAGGATATTGTAGGTTGACAGTGGCAGAAGAAACAAATGAAGGAATCAATGTTTTACAAGCTGCAGATTATTCGCATGCTACACAATAAGACAGTTAATTAAATATGGAGAAATGATAAGTAAGACTTTGAGAATAAAGATTCAGCTGGAGTTTTAGGTTCTCTTTTAAATTTTATTCGATTTCCTGGTGTCATTGCATGTTTTGGGGTATTCCCGATACTTCTTGTGTCATTTTCAGAAAGTCGATCTTCTATATCAATTTTTAAAAGTTTTTTCTCATTGGATTTATCAGAAATTTCTTTTTTGGCAGGTATGCATTTTTGGAATCTCATGGCGAGTCTTTCATTTCTTTCAGCAAATGAGTTTTTCCAATCATGGGTTTCTGATAATAAATCTTTTAATTTGTTGCTTTTGCTTTTGGAATCTTTAAATGAATGTGTAAGATTTCTTAGGATCTCTTCTTGTCTTCCAACAATATTTTTTAGCTCCTCAACGTCACATTTAAGTTTTTTGGGGATTTCTTCTTGCAATTTTCTAAGTTTCTTTTCATAATCCATATCTGACTCTCCACTCTGCATCTTGGAGCTTAAAATAAACTATTTATTTCGCTTTTAATATGAAATTTTGAGCATGAAAATAGGCATAGATTCAAATCGCTATGTTTGCTATATCTGATAATGAATTAGCAGATATTGAACTGAAGACTAAAAATGCTTTTACAATAGCAATACTTTTGTGTTCTTATATAAATATGAGAAGAGGAAAACGGTTTGGCGTATACACAAATGGAACTATTAAAAGGTGCTATGGAAAAGGATGCTGTGAGCATGATCTTGCATCTGTTTTAGAATGAAGAATCCCCAGATGCATTACTGAAGAAAATAAGCTAAATTGATGAAAAACAAAGATTCATAAACATTTTTTGGGAAACAAATTGCATGGGAAACGAAAAGTTCCGTTTAATACAAGCACACATAGAATAAGCAAGCATTATCGAAAATTTCGATTTTTACGTGAAGTAGAACCATCAGTAGAAGGAAAGATGTATATAGAAAATGATATAGACGATGCAAAATTATTGTTGGAATATGAAGAATATTTGAAATCCCAAATGAATTATAAGCTGAGGAATTTATTTTAAACTATAAATTAATAATATAATGCTTATGTTGATATAATGGTAATAAAAATATTTTAAGCCTTGCTGCGAGCTACTTGCTATTAAAATATTTAAAACAGTCATAAATGAGGATAATGCAATTTTTCTCTCGCATAATTGTTATTGAAAGAATCATAAGATTGTATTGCTTATTTTCATATAAATCATATTTCTTTTGAATTTGAGCCATCCGGATATTTATATAGAAATTTTGGATTTTATAAGTTTCCATCTTTTATTGAGAATTCAAATTAATTTATATTAAAAAGTTGCTTTATGAATAACTACACATCATATAAATGATTAGAAAGCCATTCGTGTTAGAAATAGGAATAGAAATTTCCCCTAAGCAGATTTGACTAAAGACGAAGTTTCATGAACATATTTAGGAAAGAAATTGCAGGAAAAAGGAAAACTTCCCTAAAATTTAGTTTTAGAGTTATTTAAAAACTCATGAGCCTTTTGAAACAAGCTTGGATAATAGACATTTTTCTGAAAATTTTTGGGAATTTGAAGTGGAGAGTTATTTATTTTTAATAAGAATTCCATATTTTATAAGTCACCATCTTTCGTTCGAAATTCAAATTTTAAGATAATACAAAATTGATTCTATGAGCAAATAATGATCTCATGCAGCATTATTGTTGATTATAAGAGCCAAGAAATGTTTAATTCTTTCATAAAGTTGTGAAATTATTAATGTAAAAATTAAATCAAGCTATTTGCTTGCTACTTGTAGAAGCTTTCTTTATCTTTAGTAGAGCTCAATCAATTATTATCCGCTTCCAAATAGTTGAGTTTTTTAAATGTTCAGCGGCCATTTTAGCCACACAATAATTATTCAATACTGTAAAACTAATCTTATGAAGACTTTTCTATCTGCCGGATGTGAATACTTCTAATAAGCAGGATTTGCTAATAGTTATATTTTGAACTATAAAGAAAATCAAGATGATTTTTCTTATAAAAGTAGAAGGTTATGTTCTGGCCAAAATTACTATTGAGCAAAATGAAGAAAATTTATAAAGATCAACTTTAAATAATTCATCAAGCTGCAGATAAAAAATATTTCAGCTTATTATATGTGTTCTAAATTATAAATTATCTAAATATCTTCCCTATTTTTTAATGGTTTTGAACCAAATAATAAATTAGTGATGGCGAGGTCAATCATTGTTCTTATATTCATACTTGGAGTTTTTTCAGCAAAAGAAAATATCCCAGAAACTCACAGTAGCTCAGATAAAAGCGTTAGTGCGTCAACCCAAAATCCTGAGTTTCCCAATCAACATTTTAATAACCCTCAAGATGCTAGCCAAGAAAAAGATCCAAAAACTCCACCGAATTCAAGACAACTTTCAGCCACCTGCACAAACAGCCAAAATCATTGCCAAACTTGTGCATCTGCTACTCTTTGTCAAGTTTGTGACACTGCTGGCTACCTTCCTGATGCCAATGGCGGTTGCACGCAGTCTTCATTATCTAACTGTGACGTTGTTTCTTCTGAATCTTCCTGCCAAACTTGCTCATCTAACTTCTACTTAGACTGTGTATCATGCAGCTCTTTGATCACCAATTGTGACTCATGCGGTGATCCACAAAATTGTGACTCATGTAGTGCAGGCTATAAAACATCCGCAAATACTTGCACTTTATGTTCGAATTCCGATTGTCAAACTTGCGCTTCTGATGGAACTTCTTGCCACTCATGTTCAGCAGGATTATATCCTTCTATAACAGTAAACGGAGTCACACAATGTGCCACTTGCCCATCTATAAGAGCAAATTGTGTAGAATGCAGTAACGATAGTTTATGCGTAAAATGCAAATCAGGATATCTAGTCAATGATATTGGCAACTGCAATGTGCCAGACGCATCAATGACTAATTGCGTAACTCTGAAATGGTCTGTCAATAATAACAGCAATAATGTTTGTAAAACATGTGCAAGTGGGTATTTCGTGGACTCTGGGCTTTGCAAAGTAATGACTTGTACAACTGGCCAATACTGGGATTCTACAAACAAGCAATGCTCGGCATGTAGTGCTATTGATCCAAAATGCAGTGCTTGCACATTTGATGGAGCATGCACTAAATGTTCTGCAGGGGCTCTTCTGAATGACCAAGGGAAATGCACAGATACAAGCATTGTTGGGTGCGATGTAGTTAATTATTATTTTACAAGCTGATGCATGAGATGCTCAAGCGGGTATCTCAAGGATCAGTCAGGAGTATGCACTCAGACTGGAGTTAAGAATTGTGATAGTGTTTCTGATTCTGTTACCTGCTTCCAATGCAATAGTGGATACACCAAATCTTGTGTTCCTTGTGGCTCCCCACTTCCTAATTGTGCGTGCTCATCTTCTGATGGCTCATATTGCCTTAAATGCAAGCCAAAATCTGATATGGTTGGAACTTCATGCGTTTCAAGTAATTTATATGTAGAATGTCCTTCTAATTGTTCGGACTGTTCAGTATCAACAATATGCACTATATGTGATCCAGGGTATTTTCTTTATGATAAAAATGGAAGTACAAGCTGTATATGTAAGCTTTATTTAGCATGTGCTGATTCATGCAGTTCTTGTAATCCAACACCTGAGTGTTTTAGCTGTGCTGATTTAGTGGTTCAAGATGGAAAATCCTGCAGGACTGATAAAGTTGGATACCAATTGAGTTTTGATTATCCGAATATTGTTATTGATTTTGCTCATCCACTGAAAAGAACTGTGACATTTAATTCGTTTAAAGCTGATAAAGACGGGGTAAATGTGCCAGTTGCGTCTTGGAAACTTAAGGCATCAACAGTAAGTCAGTTGCTGATTGAGACTAATATAACTGAAAGTCAGCTTCCAATCAATATTCAGTTCAGCTTCTTGCAGAACAGCTCTTAGTAACTTAAATAGCTTTTTATCTAAAAATTATTTACATTTTTCTTTTAAAAAATCCTGAGAGTGAATTCAAGAAATTAAGATTTCATCGGCTTAAGATCAGCATTTGGGTAGCTTAGATATAAAAAAATTATAAATTCCAATTATCTACCTCTCATTTTCTTGATCAAAAGAGCCTTTAGAAGCATTCAAAATTAATAGACACCTTTTCTGTTTTTTTTGAACTTGAAGAAGAGAGTTATTTAATTTTAAAAAAATTCATATTTTATAAATCTCCTTTTTAGTTAGATACTCCACTGAGTTGCAAATTGTTCTTATAAGTTATTTACTGCTTTTTGAGTGCAAAATCCCTTAAGCTGAGAAGTATCAATTATCGACTTGATTTGCCACTTTAAAGAAATGTTTTTTCGCCATTATTTGAGCGAGATAAATAATATACGTAATTTAGACAAATAAGCGAAATAAGTAAGAGCTATAAAACAAAATTAGTTCTATCAACAAATAATTTTTTGCATTGACAGCTTTATTTAAGTTTTTTTGATTAAACAGTGATGGGCTGTTTAAAGAAGTTTTCAGATCTTCAAAATCAGCTTAAATAAATTAGAAAGTATTATTGTTTATTATAAGTGTCAATAATTGCTTAATTATTTTATAAAGTAAAAAAATTTTTAAAGGTAAAAATTATACCTAATTTTTGTCATTTTCTTGAAGAAGCTTCTTTAGTTTCAATTTGGACTAAATGGATTATTATCCACTTTCTGAGTAGTTCAGTTTTTTTAATTCTCAGCAGCCATTTTAGTCATACAGTAATTATTCAATACTGTAAAGTTAATCTTATTGAGGCTATTCTATCTAACAGAAGTGGCCGTTTCCAATTAGCAGTATTTGCTAATAGTTATATTTGAAACTATAAAGGAAATCTGGGTGATTTTTCTTATAAAAAAAGAAGGTGTATTCGGACAAAGTTTACTATAGAGTAAAGTTTGAGAAATTTATAAAGGCAAACTTTAAATAGTTAATTAAGCTGCAAATAAAAATTATTTCATCTAATCATTTTGCTTCCTAAAAATACAAACTATCTAAATATCTCCCTATTTGTTACTCATTTTTAGCCAGATAATAAAATAGTGATGGCGACGTCAATAATAGTTCTTATATTCATTCTTGGAGTGTTTTCAGCAACAGAAAATGCCCCAGAAACTCATACTAGCTCAGATAACAGTTTTTCAGCCCCATCCGAAAATTCTGAATTTCCCAATCACCTTTTCCAAAACCCTCAAAATCCCAACAATGAAAATGACCCAAAAACTCCTCCAAATTCAAGACAACTTTCACCCTCCTGCACAAACAATCAAAATCATTGCAAAACTTGTGCATCTACCACTCTCTGCCAAGTTTGTGACACTACTGGCTACCTTCCTGATGCCAATGGTGGCTGCACCCAATCCTCATTACCCAATTGTGATGTTGTTTCTTCTCAATCTTCCTGCCAAACTTGTTCATCTAATTTTTACTTAGATTGTGTATCATGCAGCTCATTGATTTCCAATTGTGAAACATGTAGTGATTCACAAAATTGTGACTCATGCGGTGCAGGCTATAAAACCTCCTCCAATACTTGTTCTTTATGTTCAAATCCTGATTGCCTTACTTGTTCTTCTGATGGTACTTCTTGCCTTTCATGCGCAGCAGGATTATCCCCCTATACAATAATCAACGGAGCCGTTCAATGCTCCCCTTGTGCAAATAATCATGCAAATTGTGCAGAATGCAGAGATGATGGCTTATGCATAAAATGTAAATCAGGATACCTAATAAATATTACTGGTGCCTGCAAGGTTCCAGGCGCATCAGTGACTAATTGTGTATATTTGGAGTTTGACAGTAATGTTTGTAACACATGTGAAAGTGGGTATTACGTGTATGCTGGACTATGCAAAGCAATGAATTGTGTGACTGGCCAATACTGGGATTCTTCAAACATGAAATGCTCGCCATGCAGTGATATTGATTCTAATTGCAGTACTTGTACACTTGATGGGTCATGCACTAAATGTTCTGCAGGGTATATTCTTAATGACCAAGGTGCATGTTCAGCATCAAATCTTGTAGGGTGTGATATAGTTAATGCATATATTTCAAGCATGTGTACAAAATGTTCAAGTGGATTTATAAAGGATTTGTCAGGAACATGCACTCAAACTGCAGTTAAAAATTGTGATGGCATTTCTGATCCACTTACCTGCTCACAATGTTCTAGTGGATACACTAAATCATGTGTTGCTTGTGGCCCTTCTCTTCCTAATTGTGAGTGTTCTTCTTTTGATGGGTCATATTGTCTTAAATGCAAGGCAACAGCTGATTTAGTAGGAACTTCATGTGTTTCAAGTAATTTATATGTAGAATGTCCTTCTAATTGTGTAGATTGTTCATCATCAACAGTATGTACTATATGTGATCCAGGGTATTTTCTTTATGATAAAAATGGAAGTACAAGCTGTATATGTAAGATTTATTTAGCATGTGCGGATTCATGCAGTTCTTGTAGTGCAACTCCTGACTGTTTTACCTGTGCAGATGTAGTGGTTCAAGATGGAAATACATGCAAAATTGATAAGGTGGGGTATAAGTTGAGTTTTAGCTATCCAAATATTGTGGTTGATTTTGCCCACCCGCTTTCAAAAAGTATGACATTTGATTCGTTTAAAGCTGATAAAGATGGAGTAAATGTGCCGGTTGCGAATTGGAAACTTAAGACATCGACGGTAAGCCAGTTGTTGATTGAGACGGATATAACTGTAAGCCAGCTTCCGATCAATATTCAGTTTAGTTTCTTGCAGGGCTCTTAATAAGATAAAAAAGATATTTATATAAAAATAGAATTTGTAGGTAATAGAAGGAAGGTATGACAATAATATTCAAAGGTAATAAACTATTATAGTTTAAATAAATGGGTATTTCTTCTGCTTGAAGCTTTTTCAGCATAATTGAAAGATAAAAATGATCAAAGTTGCTTGAAGTTAAACTCAAAAATTGTAATTAAATTAATTAATATGAATAATTAAAGAATTAATGACCCTAAAGCATATTTTTAAGTCTCAAACGATTTTATTACAATATTTTAATTATAGATTTTTAACTACAATAAATTCGAGATTATTATAATAGAAATCGTAAGTGTGAGCCAACATCCAAAGCCAATAAAGTCATAATGGTAGAATAGGAAAATGAGAATTTGAATTAAAACTATAGTTTTGAGCCAATTTGTCTTCATCGTTGATTCAAGTGTTTTAAATCATTCCGGCAAAAAATTATCAAGATCATCTGATTTGATTTCTATATAAAAGTTTATATAGTCCCCCCATCTAGCCAGCAAGTCTTTTAGATCATATCTCATATCGATAAATCTTCTCATCTCGCGGAGTTGATCAAGTGAAGCTCTTTTATTCATAAACTTTCCTAATGCTAGCACTGTAGAGCTCTTATCATTTTGCGGAGACTTGGCACTGCGATACTCTTGAAGATATCGAGCAAAAACTTCCATGAAATCAAACATGTCAAGTGCCTCTACATAATCATGAATCTCCTCGTCACTGCTCATACAGCCGATAACCTCATAATAAGTCTTTAATTTATTTTCTTCTTTTTGTATGTTATATGAGATTTCTTCAGGCAGGGAGTGTTTCCCTTGCTTCTTTTCAGACATATTTATTATATTATTATTTTCATTAAGGAAATCTTGTATTTTATAAGACTAATTTTGTTAATTTATATAAATTAATAGGTAGATTGTTTAGCAAACGAAATAGATAGATAATGAAACAGTCATAAAAGACTTTATTGAACTGACATAATGGGCAAATGATATAGAAGGAAAATATATTTTATTATGCTTAAATATCAAAAAATAACATTTTGCTAATATTTAACTCAAATTAGTTTAATCAGTTTGAAAGTATAGCAAATCCAACTTATAACTGTATTTGCCAAATAAAAATTGAAAATAAATTTCAGTAGGCTATGCAAAATTTGAGACAACATTAAAGGCTGAGAAATTCTCAAATTCTATAAAAATCGCTTATATAAAAATTTTTCTTTATCAGCTAAATTTTGCATTAAATTAAAGAATAATTCACCAATGCTTATATTTAAATAATCCTATCCAACATGGACTACACTCTCTTTAGCTATTGGCGAAGCTCATGCAGCTGAAGAGTAAGAATCATTTTGAACATCAAAAATATCCCCTATCATTATCATGCAATCAATATTCTTTCTGGAGAACAAAAGGGTGAAGAATACATTGAGAAAAACCCACTTAAGCAAGTCCCATATCTATATGGAGAAGGCGTTGGAATTTCCCAAAGCTTAGCCATAATTAATTATCTTGAAGACACTCATCCTACTCCTTCAGTGCTTCCTTCCACTCCTGCTCTTAGGGCCAAAATGTGGGAAATTTGTGAAATAATTAACTCGTGGATACATCCATTGCAAAACTCGATAATTATGAACAAAATTGAAGCACTTGGAGGAAATAAAACTGAATATTCTCTTGAGGTGATTGCAGATGGACTTAGAGCTCTTGAAAAAGCACTTGAAGAAGTGGCAGGAACTTATTGTGTGGGTGATCAGCTGACTGTTGCAGATGCGTGTCTTGCTCCTCAGATTACTAATATAAGAAGAAAAAATATAGACCTGACTGCATATCCAGTTGTTTCCAGAATTTTTGAAACTCTTTTGACAGTTCCTGAAATCCAAAGAGCTGCCCCTGAAAATCAGCCAGATGCAGTAAGTCATAACTAATTCATTATTTTATTCAAAATTTCAATTTTTTACAATATTTAAATAATGGCACAATTAATAAATATCCCTACGCTCTCCACTGTATAAATTCTTCATCAGCTCCTTCAATATATTCTTTTTCTATTTCCTTAATTCTTTTCCTTGACAAAGATATACTAAATGCCACCTTAAACCACTGTTCAACATCTATCGTTTCTTCAATTTCTCTTACTTTTCGAAGAATTAAATCAATCCCTAAATTTTTTAAATGATTTT